>PVJC01009579.1:0-45591 GCA_004026665.1 Murina feae | reverse complement strand
TCATTGGATTGCTGCCTCCTGCATGCCTCACACTGGGGATCAAGCCCACTCCTGGGCATGTGTCCTGACAGAGAATCAAACCACAACCTCCTGGTTCACAGGTCGATGCTCAACTACTGAGCCACGCTAGCAGGGCTTGAAAAGTTATGTTTTTTGGAGAACATGCTCATTTCATCTAAATTTTCTTTAAATGTCTTATTTTTTTTCTGGTTCTCCTATCTACTATCTATGCGTTCCAGATAATATCTTCAGTTTTTCTTCTAGTTCTTTGATTCTTTATTTTTTTAGTTTTAGCTTTCTCTGTTTCAAATCTACTTTGTCATTTCTGATATTTTCAAACATTTACCATCTTTATTGAGATATAGCTGTAACACAATAAATTATTCATGTTTAAACTGTATGATTTGATCATTTTTGGCCTCTATACATACCTGTGAAACCATTACCACAAACCAGAAAATTAATATATGCATCACCCCTCAACTTTTCTCTTTTCCCCTTTATCACCTCCTTTGTTGTCCCTTCTTGCTCACTTCCCATTCCCAGGCAACCACTGATTTGCTTTCTGTCACTATAATTTAATTTTTAGCTTAAATACTCTATTTATTTATATATTTATTTATTATTTTAGTTCTCACCTAGGGATATGTTTTCCATTTATTTTTTTAGAGAGAGGAAGGGAGGGAGAGAGAGAGAAACATTGATGAGAGAGAGAAGCGGTGGTCAGTTGCCTCCCAAATGTGCCCTAACTGGGAATCAGGTCAGCCACCTTTTAGTGTATGGGCTCATTTTTAAGATTTTATAATAAAATAACATTATATGCACCCTTTTTTGCTGTCTGGATTCTTTCAATCAATATAATTATGAAAGATTCATTTATATTCTTGCATGAATCAATATTTTATTTTTGTTTAATTCTCATTGTATTCAACTCTATGACTATACAACAATATGTCTACATACACCTGTTGATAGACATAAAGGTTGTTTCCAGTTTTGTGCTATGGATGCTGTATATAGACATATACTTTCATTTTTACTTAGTACCTACAAATGGGATGGCCAGGTAGTTGAATGTTAACCTTGTAAGAAGCTGCCAGTTGTTTTCAAAGTGGTTCTACCATTTTACATTTCCATCAGCCGCATATGAGGGTTCCAGATGTTTCACATCTTTGCCAATACTTGGTATGGTTAGTCTTTTTCAATATTCCAGTAGATGTGTAGTGGTATCTCATAGTTTAATTTGCATTTTGCACTCATGAAGGTGCCTTCTCTCTTTTTTTTCTGATCAGTCAAGCTAGAAATTTACTAATTTTATGATCTTCTCAAAGAAGATCTTGGTTTCATTCACTTTCTCTATTGTTTCTGTTTTCCACTTCATTTCCACTCTGGTTTTTATTATTTCTTTTCTTCTGCTCTTTAGATTTTATTTACTTTTTCTTTTCTAGTTTCTTAAGGTGGTAGCTGAGATCATTGACTTAAGATCATTCTTTTCAATATAGGATTTTAATGTTATATATTTCCCTCTACTGCTTTAGCTGTATCCTATAATTTTGATATGACACATATTCATTTTTGCATATTTATACTCATGCCAAAAATGCTTTCTAAATTTTTTTTTGTTTGAGCTATGGTTACTTAAAGTGTGTTATCTAACTTCCAAATATCTGGAGGTTTTCTAATTTAACTCAGTTGTGCTCTGAGAATATACTTGATGACTTGAATCCCTTTAAATGTATTGAGACTCATTTTGGGGTCTAGAATATGGTCTATCATGGTGAATGTTTCATGTAAACCTAAAAAGAATGTACATTCTTTGGTTATTGGGAGAAGTATCCTATCTAATAAAAGAGTGATATGCAAATTGACCATCACTCCAACACACAAGATGGTCACCACCATGTGGACACAAGATGGCCAGCAGGGGAGGGCAGTTGGGGTGCCCAGGCCTGCAAGGGAGGGCAATTAGGGGCAACCAGGCTGGCAAGGGAGGACAGTTAGGGGAGACCAGGCCAGCAGGGAAAGGGCAGTTAGGGGCAATCAGGCCAGCAGGGAAGCTGGTATCAATCAGGCTGGCAGGCAGAAGCGGTTAGGGGCAATTAGGCAGGCAGGCAGGTGAGTGGTTGGGAGCCAGCAGATTGAAGAAGGTGTGGGCTGGGCTGAGGGACATACCCCTCTCCCTGCCCCTGCACGAATTTTGTGCACCAGGCCTCTAGTATATTATAAAAGGCCTGTGACCATAATGCTGTAATGCTGTAACAACCAATAACCAAACTCACCAGGAGGTTCATTGATGGGTCCCACAGCAGCTGCAGCAGGCAGGACTTCTGGGTCCCATGGTAGCTGTGATGGGCAGACTCTGGGGTCCTGTGGTGGCAGCAGGAGGGAGTCTGGGGTTCTGTGGTGGTGGTGGGAAGGAGTCTGGGGTCCCGCAGCACAGGGGGTCTGGGTCTTGCATGATTTTGTGCACTGAGCCTCTAGTCCTACATAATAAAAGGATAATATGCAAATTGATCCTAATGGCAGAACTACCAGGAATGACAGATCACTGTGATGTGCACTGACCACCAGGGACAGATGCTCAATGCAGGAGCTTCCCCCTGGTGGTCAGTGTGCTCCTGCTCCCACAGGGTGAGCTCTGCCCAGCCTCAACTCCGGCTGACAGTTGTGAGCACAGTGGCAGTGGCAGGAACCTCTCCTGCCTCCTCAGCAGTGCTGAGGATGTCCAACTGATGGATATCCCCCAAGGAATCCTGGACTGCCAGAGGGATGTCTGACTGCCAGCTTAGGCCCAATCCCCCAGGGAGTAGGCCAAAGCCGGCAGGTGGACATCCCTCCAAGGAGTCCCAGATTGTGATAGGGCACAGGCCTAGCTGAGGGACCCCCCAAGTGCATGAGTTTTTGTGTACCAGGCCTCTAGTATCCTATAAATGTCAAGAACTTGGTTGATAGTGCTGTTCAAGACTTTTAAATATTAATTTTCTGTCATTGTTCTAACAATTATTAAGAAAGGAGTACTAAAATTTTTGACTATTATTGTGGATTTGTCTATTTTTCCTTGAAGTCCTATCAGTTTTTACTTCAAACATTTTGTTGCTTTGTTATTAAGTGCATATGCATTGAAGATTATAATGTCTCCTTGAAAACTGTCTCTTTTATCATTATGAAATAATGCTTTTTATCTTGTAATATTTCTGCTCTGAAATGTACTTTAATATTAATATAGCCACTCCAACTTTATTCTTTTTAAAAAAAATATATTTTTTTATTGATTTCAGAAGGAGGAAAGAAGAGGGGGAGATTGAAACATTAATGATGAGAATCATTGATTGGATGCCTCCTGCACACCCCCTACTGGGGATCAAGCCCACAACCCAGGCATGTGCCCTTGACCAGAATTGAACCTGGGACCTTTCAGTTTGCAGGCTGATGCTCTATCCATTGAGCAAACCAGCTAGAATGCCAACTTTCTATTACTATTAGCATGGTTATCTTTCTCTAACCTTTTAATCCATTTTGTCTTTATATTTAAAGAGGGTTTCCTATAGGCAATATATAGTTGAATCTTGCTTTTATAAATCTAATCATCTCTGCCTTTTAATTAGAGTATGTAGACTGTTTATAAATTTAGTGTTTTTATTTACAAGATTGGACTTAAATCTACCATATATTTTGTTTTCTATTTGCCTCAGCTGTTCTTTGTTTTCTTTTTCCAACTTTTATGCTTTCTTTTGAATTAATTATGTTTTTATGATTCCCTTTATCTCCTTTGTTTTCTTATTAGCTGTAACTCTTTGTGTGTTATATTAGTAGTTTCTTTAGAGTTTATAGCATACATCTTTAACTTTACCACATTCTACTTTCAAAAGGCATACTACTGTATATCCTATATAATAGAAGGGTAATATGCAAATAGACCGAACAGAGAACAACCAAACAACCAATCAAAGCATAATATGCTAATGATATGCTAAGGCTGCTCAACCAATTGCTATGATGTGCACTGACCACCAGGGGGCAGACAGTTGAGCAGTAGGTTAGCTTGCTGCTGGAGTCTGGCAGATTGGGCCTGAGCAAGATAGACCAGACATGCCTGGAGCCCTCCCATGGCCCCTCCCCAGCCCAATTGTGCATCGGGTGGGGTCCCTCAGCCTGACCTGCACCCTCTTGCAATCTGGGACCCCTCAGGGGATGTTGGAGAGCTGGTTTCAGCCCAATCCTGCAGGCTGCTCCCCTTGGTAGAGCGCCAGACACAGGGCTCTCTCAGTTGGGACTGATGGGCATGAGCCCATGGCAGGCACAGTGGGGTGGGGCTGGGATGAGCAGGAGTGGCAGGCAGGAGCTGCAGGAGGCATTGGACTATGGGTTTCAGCCCAATCCCTGCAGGCTACCCAGAGAGACCCCACCCGTACATGAATTCATGCACTGAGCCTCTAGTATAGTATAAGAACTTTACAAATACATTTCAATTTCTCCCCTTTCAGCTTTTGTGCTACTCTTATTATACATTCAACTTCTATACCACAATTCACAATGCATGATTATTACTTTTGCTCTAAACAGTCAATTATCTTTTAATGATATTTAAATAATAGTTAGTGATTGCCATCTCTTACTAAAGTTTCTTCTAGATCATCATGTTTTGCTATTCTGTAACTCTTTATCTATGCTGTTCTGCGTTGTTTGCATGTTCATGCCTTCCCTTCCCCTAATGTGTTTGGACCAGAGCTGGACACTTGTCCCAAGCCCCACCACGGACCAGTTAAAGCACCTTACTCTGTAATTTAAATAAGAGTCAGCATTTGGTGGATAGTGATGGGAATTTGAGTTGAAGATAGAGTAGGTTCCATAAGCAGTATGCTATGCACACGGAAGTTATAGGGAGCAGAAGTAATAGTCTCATAGGTGAAGAGTAAAAAGCAAGAACCATGTCTCCCCTAAAAAGGAGGTGAAGAGAGAGAGGCTGCCTCCTTTCCCAACATCATCGACCCTAGTTGCAGGCCCAGCTGTGCTCTTGCCCTGGTGGCTGTGGCGTCCCTTCATGTGGCAGAGACTGTGATTTTTCCCATTCAAACTCCACTCTTCCCTTCTTCGTTTTAGTCGGTGTGATAACGTGTACAAAAAAAAAATTACATCTCTCACCTCCCTTTACAGTAGAAATTGCCTTGCTCCTAGACAAAGAGACTTAAGGGGCAGTTGTTAAGTGGAACTTCCTAGAAAGTTCTTTAAAAGGAAGAAGTCAGCTGGGATGAGCTCTTTTGCCCTCCTTTTAACTGGGATGCAGAATGGATGGCTAAAGCCTCAGTTTAAGGATGGATTCCTTGGTAAAGGAGGAAGGAACAGAAAGATGAAAGACAAAGTCTCCGTTCCTGATGACAATCAGGATGCCACACTCACCAGGGATTGCCATCCTCTCAGTTCTTTTAATGAGAGAAACACCAAGTCTTCATACCAACTTTGTGCTGTTGAGCACTAATGGCAGTCAGCAGCACGGGGCTTTCACAGAGCCAGAAGTCATTAACATATGTTGGCAATCTATGCGCCCTTCCTGACCGTGGTCACTGTCTTCCAGGGCCCCATGTCCATGGAAGAGGTGGAAGAGCAGATGCTGACCACCTAGATCCAGAACAGAGCTGCTTTGTGGAGCAGCTACCCACCAGCATCAAGGTTCCATGCGGGGGGCACCCCTCTTTGGGGCCTCCAGTTGGTTATATGAGGAGTCCTTTCTTGGAGCCTCAGGTTGGCATCCGTGCTTATGAGCAATGGCACCACTATTCATGAGTTTTTTTAGTGCATCTGGGAATAGTCTTCTGTAATGGTAGCCAGGCCTTCCTCCACTGGTTTATAGGAGACAGGATGAATTGAGTGGAATTCACAAAAGCATGGTGATCTGATGTTAAAATACCAGCAGTTTGAAGAGGCTAGTTAACAATAGAGATGACACTACGTCGGCCTGTGGACTGAAGGGTCCCAGGTTTGATTCCGGTCAATGGCATGTACCTTGGTTGCGGACACATCCCCAGTAGGGAGTGTGCAGGAGGCAGCTGATCGATGTGTCTTTCTTATCGATGTTTCTCTATCCCTCTCCCTTCCTCTCTGTAAAAAGTCAATAAAGTATATATTTTTAAAAAATAGAGAAGACACTAGTGAAGATGGTGAGAAAAAGATCAGTGAATAAAGGAACCTCTCTGCCTCCATTTTCTTGGTATTTCTTTAACTTGGTAACTGAAGACTTGTACATCTTCAAAATTAATGCTGCTGGGTCTAATGTCTCCCACGGTTCTAAATATGTTGATATGGAAGCCTCAAAGACACGACACGTTTGTAATAGCAGCCATCTGGAATATAGGATGTACACTAAAATAGTCAGGGAGTGGCAATCCCACCAAACAGATCAAATGATGAAAACTTTCTACCACAGGACTTGCAAGAACTGGTGAGACATAAAAGGCTAAATAAATAAGCCTGATTTCCCCTTCAGGGTTCGGCCATGTCTGAGATTTCTCACAGAGTGTAGTTAGAATAATTAATGGGTTTTCATCCTTTTTGATGAAACACTGAAGTTGTGCAGTAATACACAACAATATTGGGTATGCAACATTAAACTTTGAGATAATCTTTTTATAATAAAACTAGGGGCCCAGTGCTTGAAATTCACGCACTGGTGGGGAAGGATTGTTCCTCAGCCCAGCCTGCCCCTTCTCACATATTAGGAGCCCTCAGGGGGTGTCCTACTGACAGCTTAGGCCTGCTCCCTGCTCCCCTTGGGGAGCAGGCCTAAGCCGCAGTCTGGCCTCCCTTTGTGGGAGGCGACCAGGCTAATTAGGGGAAGCCACCAGTCCCATCACCTTGCTGCTGCAGCCACTGCCAGTCACTGCAGCCACCAAGGTGTTTTCATCAACATGGGCTCCAGTCCCTTCACCATGAAAAAATGACAACTTTCTTTAGACATTTTCAAGATGTGTCTTTCATAGGATATGACATTTCTTTCTTTACTTTTTTTTTTTCTCATCTGAGGATATGTTTCCATTGATTTTTAGAGAATGTGGAAGAGAAGGGAAAAACAGAGAGAAACATCAAAGTGAGAGTAATACTTTGATTGGTTGCCTCCTGCATATCCCCGACCTGGGCCCCAGCCAGAGAGGAGCCTGCAACCTAGGTACATGCCCTTGGTCAGAATTGAACCCACACCCTGCAGTCAGAAAGGTGAAGCATTATGCACTGAGCCAAACCAGCTGGGGCAGAATATGACATTTCTTAGCCTTCCAGCAGTGGACCTTCATTTTTTTTCTCCAGGAGTTTGGTAGAAAAACCCTAGATCACCTTTAGGGATTCTTATTACTCAAGTTACTAAGAATATTACCAGTGGCATAGAGGGAGCTTAGCCAATGAGCAGTAAGAAAAGGTGTTTCCTCTGTAGTTCACTCTGATCACTGGCTCCACCCCTGCCCCTCCAATCCCAGCTCCACCCCTGCCCAGGCCTGTAACCTCTGGATAAGAATGTAGGCCTGGCAGGGGACCCCCAGACCCCTATGATCACCGGCTTCACAGAGCCCAGGCCTCTATGATCACCAGCTCTGATCCTGCCTCCTGCCATTGCCAGCTCTGCCCTTGCCCCACCAGCAGCCTCTGGCCAAGCTCCACCAGTGCCCAGGTCCCTGCAATCTCCAGCCTTGTACCTGCCCAGGCCTGAGGCCTCTGGCCTAGGCCTTGTGCCTGGGTAGGGCACCCTCATACCCCTCCGATCACCGGGTCCACCTTTGCCCATGCCTGAAGCCTACTGGCCTGGGAAAGGGACCCCCAGCCCCCTCTGATCATCTGTTCCACCCCTCGGTCCCCCGCCCCACCACCTGCCTGGCTAATGGGCCTGACCACTTCAGTGGCGGGGCTGAGCCGGACTGTGTGCTGCCATCCTGTGGCTATGGGTACCGCCATCTTGTGTCCATGGGGGTGGCCATCTTGTGGCTATTGGTGCCACCATCTTGTGGCCATGGGGCTGGCCATCTTGTGGCTATGGGGATGGCCGTCTTTGTGATGGAGTGATGCCTAATTTGCATATTACTCTTTTATTAGATAGGAGGATATCGCTATGGGCGCTGCCCTCTTGTGTCCATGAGGGCGGCCATATTGTGGCTATGGGGGTGGCCATCTTTGTAACAGTGACACCTAATTTGCATATTACTCTTTTATTAGATAGGATACTAAAAATTATATTAAAAGTTTTGCTGGGGAGAAAAAGGTAGTATCTAGTAGGACTAAAAGGATGCAAACCCTGTAACTCGCAGTCCCTCATAAGCATATGCCCTCAAACAGGGCCAGCAAACTTTTAATAAAAAAGGCCAGATAGTAAATATTGACAGTTTGCAGGCCTGTGGTCTCTGTCACAGCTAATGGACTCTGCCTTTGTAGCAAAAAAAAGCAGCCATAGACAATATCTAAACAAATAGGCCTGGCTATATTCCAATAGAACTTTACAAAAACAAGTGATGGGCCATACTTAGCCCAAGGGTCATAGTGTGTCAACTTATTCCAGAGAAACTCATGCAGGTATGTCCCGAAATATAGGTACATTAATATGATCTCGGTATTATTGTAATAGCCTCAACCTGAAAACAACCTAAATCCAATGTCAACAGGAAACTCAATAAATAAGTTGTGACATAGGTCAGCAAATCAAATGATCTCTGTATACATATAACAACATCCTTCTAAGATCCAGGTGTAAATCATTTTTTAAATATTTTAGTACATTTTTATTTATTATAGAGAGTGAGAGGTAGAGAGAGATAGAAATATCTATGATGAGAGAGAATCATTGATTGGCTGCCTCCTGCACACCCCCTATCGAGCCCACAACCCAGTCATGTGCCCTTGACCAGAATCGAACCCGGGACCTTTCAGTCCGCAGGCTGATGCTCTATCCACTGAGCCAAACCAGCCAGATGTGAGTCTTAAACCCAGTGCTGAGTGTAGGTAGCCAGACAGGAGGAGTACATCCTGTATGATGTTTAGTTTGGTAAAACTAAGCTATATGGTCTTGGAACGCTATCAAATAAAGCAGACATGCAATTACGATGAAAGTCAGAAGGCCAGGAGCAATGGTGGGTGGGAACGGGTTCGTACCGGGGCTTTGCTTGCAATATCCTATTTCTTGACTTAGGTGACAGTTACATAGATACTCACTATTTAACATTTTGCAGAAATTGTACATTCAGGTTTTTATACAAACCTAAACCTACGTTTTATATGAATACAAGTTTCATAAGAAAAATGTGAACTTTTTAGTACTTTCCATCTATCCATACAGTGCTACAAACATGCAGATGTTAATAATAGGATGCCTGGATATTATTATTGGAATGAAAGTGCCTCACGGTTTTCACTGTCTGTGGGAAAGCCTGGGCCTGTCTTGCCCGATATCCTAGGACTGAGGTTGACCAGTAGTATGAACCAATCCGAAGCACGTTAGCCGAGGCTCTGTAGCCACCTACTTTCACATGCATGTCATATAATTTCTTAGTAGTTCATATGCCTTTTATTTTGTAACCTGCCAAATACTAACAGGCAAACCTTTGAGAAAACTTCTGCGTCGTTCCTAAGTGAAATCAGACACTGACTACATGGTATTCTGGAGTAGCTGGGGTCTGCAGCTGTCTTCCCTCTTTTACTCTGAACAACATTATGAAATTGAGAAGTGCTATCTTTGATAACGTCCCCTGGGAGCAGAGCACGTGATGAACAGACTTCCGCCGTGGAGGAGATGGGTGAGGAGGTTAAGTAAATTTTCTTTGTGTAGTTCCCATTAAACTTCAATCAGAGTTACAGAAAGAAATTTCCTCCAGGCGGCTGCGAATACAGGTATTGGTTTGACTTTAATAAAAGTCATAGCTGATCTCTCTGAGGTCTCTCGTGAAATGAGCTCAGCAGAATCCAGGCAGGTCCTTGAGAGGGAAAGCGCCCACTTAAACATCGCATTATCCTAATAATCCCATTCCAGAGCTGCCGTCCATTATTTTAAAGGTCTTCATTTGCAAATTGTGGTATTTGAAAGTTTTCTTTTTACATTATTGCAGAAGCAGGAGGGAGCTTTCTGGGGGCCCCACACCTATTTACACACTCCCTCTCCTCCAGGCCAGTGTGCGCCGGCATTGTGGGTAATCCAGGCTGCCCTGCACCTTTACATCCGCATTTTGATTAAACCACCTGTTTAAAGCGACACCTGCTTTGGAGATAAGACTGATTTTAATGAGATTTGCTGATAAAAGGGAAAATAAACTCTTTCATTGCTAAGAATAGCCTTGGTCAGGACGCATGTCAGAAATAACACTGTCCCAAGCTACGAAATCGGATTCAGTAGACATTCACCAAATCTTGTCAGGGCACCTACTATGCGTTAGGCACTGTTCTGGGCGCTGGAATAAAATGGGGATCAAGGTGGTCAAGGGACTTACCATCTAGTAAGGAAGACACAGCGTGTACAGTGAAAAATGAGTACGATGATTTCAGATAACCAGAAAATATAAAGCAATTAGATTGGACCTTGGGTTGATGATTTGAGACGGGGGCAGTGATGGCCTCCTTCAGAAGGTATCATGTGAGCTAACGAGTCACTGAAGACAAGGAGCCATCCATGCAAGGGGGTCTCAGGGAGAGGCTACAGCAAGTGTCAACACTGTGCTTAGGGAAGCCAGGAAGGCATTACGGATGCGGAATGTCCTGAATGGGGAAAGAGGGAAAAGAGATGCCTTTGGAATAGGGAGCTGGCGTCAGGTCCTGCAGAGGTGTGTGGGCCGTGATAAGTTGCAGATTGTACTGTAATCGCAAAATCTCTTTGTTCTTTTAATATATAAATAGCATTTCTTAGGATAGTGTCTGGCTTTCTTTCTGGGATGCAGAACCCTCTTAGCCCCCAGGGGTGAGGGAAAATGCAAAGTGGCTCTGGAGCCTGGCCTTGCCACTTTTGCAGGACCTTGAGCAAGTTCCCCAGCCTCTCCTGCAGAATGGGGATCACTGCCGCTCTTCGGAGTCATGGATGTCGCTGTATTGAGTGTCTGGGAAAATGCCCCACCAGTGTCCAACTCAGCAGGCACTTGATAAAACCTGAAGATGTGAACAGACCTGAGCAGGCAGCCTTGGTGTGTTGGTGGGGTAGGCACCAGTTCTGGTCTGAGCTCCTCATCCACTAACCGAATGACCTCAGGAAACCAGGCCTCAGTTTCCCAATCTGGAAAACAGGAATATTTATCACTGCTAGTCCGGCCCTGCCCACCTCACAGTTATGAGGGCTCCCAACCCAACGATGGATGTGACATGAGGGTTTTGCCTGGGTGGAGTCAGCCCCTGGGCCCCTGTGCTAACGCTTCATTCTCCATCCTGGGAGATGGAAGGCAAATGCTAAGACCTGTGGGTAAGCCTCGCTCGGTGCTGTGAGTTGGAGGAGGGAGCAGGGGGTCCTCTTCAGAACTTTCCTCAGTCATATTCTGTACTGGAATGAAAGGGATTTCATGCATGAATTTTTGTAGGGTGTTCTATAAGCTACACTCTTTATCAGTTTAGAATGACTTTAGTCTCATTCTTTGGTCAAATGCCCCCTCTCTTTGAGAGGGTAAGGGTACCCATCCTAATGCAGCAGCTTCCTGTCCACCCTCTGCTCTCTCCACCCCACCCCATCCCTCTCCTTTCTCCTGCTGATGCAGAACCAACAGACCAGCTTTCACCCTGGGCCCATGCAGGGGTCTCCTCACGATTATGAGAATGACCCCGGTCAGAGTTTACAAAGCAAGCCCGATGGTGCTGCAGGGGTGACCATCTCTCTGATCAGCAGGCCCCCCTTGGTTCAGGATTGCATTAGAAGCTTGAGCCTCTCTTCACTTCTGCCACTTGCCTTGGCAGAGGGATGCAGATAAGGAAGGTGTGGCTGCGACCAGGTGTGACATGAAGGGCTGCTGGGCTGGGAGTGGGCAAGGCTTAGCCTGGGGCCGGAGGAGTGGGAAGGGGGCCCAGGGGACAAGGCTCAGAGCAGCCCCAACATGACATTAAAGACAAATGTATTTCTTCCCCGACCTGAGATGGGGACCCAAAGGGACAAACACAGTTGGGTCATGGGCACGTGGGTGCAGGACAGAAGGGGAAGAGGAATGCCAATATAGAACCAGCTGGGGTTTGGCTTTGGTTTTGGCGTTATTATTTTTCAAGTTTTGCTGCCTTGGGAGCAAGTCTGTTCCTAGAAACTGAAAATGGTGATGGGGAGTGAGAGGCGGGATTGTGAAGCCTGATAATACACATTCTCCTATTTAATAACCAAGTCAGATCTGTAAATAGGGTAAGATTGACCATTATTCCCATTTACAGGTAAGAACACTGAGTCCAAAGGGATGGAGAGTTTGTCCCTTGAGACACAGTTTATAAAAGGCAGTGCCCTTTAAGTAGCTGGCTCCCGACCGGAGCCTGTGAGTGGCCAGCGCTTTCATAAGAGGTCCTCTCACCCACCTGAATGCCAACCCCAACTCCTCCACCACCAACACCCTGCACCAGAGATGCTGCGGACTGCTCACTACGAGCAAGGAGGAGGAAAGGACCCACCGCTCTCTCCTGCCCAAAGCGACAATTTGTACAGCTTAGGAAAGGCGTTTGTCTGCAAACCTCCTTAGAAACTAGAATCAACTTCAGTGCTGAAAGGGCCTGAGCTCAGAGCTTCTAACGCATGTTCACTACTAGTCAATTCCTCTTTTGTGAGGCCCTAGGGCCAGAAGAGCACCTGGAGGGGTGCTACCGCAGGCCCCACTCTGCCCCGCCCTGCTCCTCCAGCATCTCAAGTTAGGAACCCGAAACCAAGCTGCTGGGCTCCTGGAGAGATCAGCAATAGGCCCCAGGCTGGTCTGCAGCCCCCATTTTTACCACATGAAATACAGGTGTGTCTGATGGGACACGCTTAATGAAAAAACTGTGCCATTCATCTGAAATTAAAATTTAACTGGGCATTCTGAATTTTAATTTGCTCAATCCGGCAGCCCTACACGTACCCAGCCCTTCCCCCAGAGCCCTGCTGCCTGGCCCCTTCAAATCACGAATGACCACTTGGGTAAGAAGGCCTTTTCTCCCCTAGAGTGCCCGTGGTTTGGGTTCCCCAGAATCTGTGGGATTGGGTGGGCGCAAATATAGAGCCACTCTATGCCAGGCTCCCTCGATACTTCACATATTCTAACTCCTTTTAATTCCCACCACAAGTAGGTCTTATTATTAATTTTTTTGAACTTAACAAAAGCTGCAGACACTTCTGCCAAAAGACACACAAACACAACTTTACACAATGTCTGGGGACCCATAGCACCCACCTACCCCACCCCCTCCTTACCCATCTGTGGTACTCCTGGATGTCTCTGAGAGTCATCCCAACTCAGATGCAAAATCTTAGCATCCAAACACTCCAAGGACACACCTGCTTAGTGGCAGCTGCCTCCGCAGCCGTGGCAGCTGCGCAGGGTGTTGGGGCTGTGGGGTAGGATGAAGATTTTGAGAAAATATACTGAAAATCCATGGTGCTGGATCCAAGTTGACCCAGATGACCAGGAACCTCCGAAGGAAGTTCTCCTCCTCCCTGCCTCCCCACCCCAGAAGCCCTGTTCCGCCCCTTTCCCTTCTGGAAGGACCTGGCAGAGCCCCGGCGGCCTCCTTCTCAGCACAGACAGCCCCAGCACCAAAGGCCCAGACTGTTAATTACCCACCATCATGGCGCCGTTTAGCCTTCAATTTTCCTGACTACCACAAGGATTGACTCAATCTGCGAGGCTTCACCGGGCCATTTAAGGGAGCATCATAACTCTTTCTGTTCCCCAGAAATTGTAACCCGGACTCGGTTTTGTAATGCTAATTGCCTTATCTTCATAAATTCTACAGTCTTACATAATTTACCCGCATTGTAGCAGGATTTCCCAAGAATAAAAAAGCAGGTGCCGTCAATGGTAATTTGAATAAGAAAAGACATGTTAAGTGGTTCTTCTCTCACTAGTAATAGAAATTAATTAGCTTTGAGCAGCTTTGGAGGTTTTTGCATTTTTTGCTGTAACCTGTTATGTTTTCTAATTGTATGGGAAGAAGGTTTGATTTGATCACATTATTTGGTGACGGAGAGGGCTCTGTTTGGAGTCAAAGGTGCGGGAAGGGTGGCAGCCAGCAGTGTGGGAAGGCCCCGGAGGCGTGCGAGGAGGGTGGGCTCTGCAGTGAGACGCGCGAGAGCTCTGAGCCATTTGCTAGCTCTGCGACCCTGGACAAATCACTTCTCCTCTTTACACTGCAGCTTCCTCAGCTACCCGCCTAGGGTCACCACCTCCGGCTGCAAGGGAGGAAGGGTCGGGCTGAGCATTCGTTCCAGAGCTGGACGTGCTCAGCTTCGACCCAGGCCCACCACGTCCCTGCGCTGTGATTTTTCAGTTAGGAAGCTTTAACTTCAAGAAACATAAAATACCATTTAAACTGGCAACACCAACGCGTATCATCTCACATGAGAACGCCAGAGCTAGTGCAGGCTGCAGGGGTGGTGCAATCCATAGACTTATTTTTTTTCCAGTTTCATTAAAGTTCTAGGCCTACTCTCTTCACTCTGCTCTATCTCGGTGCTGGTCCTCCCCTCCCCGGGCAATATGAGTTTCCTGGTCCACAGCTAGCAGAAGAGGGAGTGAGCCTCTCCCCCTAACGTAGGATGTAAATTATCCCCTTCAGCCTGACTAAGCCAATCAGGATGAGGTCTGCTTCCCTTACATCACGTGTGCACTGCCCAGTGCGGACACATTGTAGTTATCACCACAGCGACCCCAAGTTACTTCTCCCCTCTAACCTCAGTTTCCTTGTCTGTAAAACGGGATCATAAAAACACCTCCTAAGGTCATTGTGAGGCTTTCTTAACACAGACCTAGCGCATGGCAGGCTTCTCCGTGCATTCTGCTTTCTCCCTCCTTGTTGGCTTTTCCCTTTCCTTGAAATCTTTTGATTCCTTGAAAGACATCCTCCAGCAAATTATTCAAAGCAACTCTCTGGGCTTCGGAAGGACTAAAAGCAAAGGAGAAGAGAGAGAGGAGAAACAGTTTCCTTGTTCTCTAAGTAGCATCTTTTCAATCACAAGGCGGCTGTAAGTAAGAGCTGTGTTGTGAGAGAGATAGCGAAGGGAATATGACTTGGATGAAGAGGAGCGTTATGAAAGCAGGGCATCATGGGAGCAGGTGGCCAAAGATGGATCTGGTGTGGTCTTTACACACTTGCACAACAATACAAAACCTATCCTGAGGCAGGGCCTCTTCCCCCATTGATCAGAACCATAGAGATGGGAGCTGAAAGCTAACTCTCCAACCAGCTGGTTGAAGCCCCTCGTTGTACAGCTTTAAAATACCTGCAGTCCAGTGATCATCAGCCTGGACAACAATGCAAGGTCCAACTACTTTCAGTCCCCCCCCCCTAAAAAAAAGGCATTTTAAATATAAACACACAGATAGATAGAAAGGGAAAGGACAGGAAAAGACATACCATGCTCTTCCTTATGCAAATAGTGAAAGTTGCTGTGGCTGTTTTAATATCAGACAAATTAGGCTTCCAGATAAGGAATGCTATCGGAGATAAAGAGGGATATTTCATAATGATAGAGGGATTCATTCTAGAAAGACATGAGTACCCTAAATGTGTATGTATTTATTAGTGGATCCTCAAAAGAAATGAAGCAAACATTGGCTAGCATAGTTACTCTCTCCGTAATTAATAGAACAACTAGACAGAAAAACACACACAGTAAGGATGTAGAACATTTGAATATCACTGTCAATCAACTTTATAAACTTCATATTTATAGAATATTATACCTAACTGTTGCAGAATATATGTTCCCTTTAAGTATACATGAATGTTCACCAAGATAGGCCATATACTGGACAATAAAAGATGTTTGGATAAATTTCAAAAGGTTAAAAACTTACATAATATGTTCTTTGACAACAGTGGACTTAAATTAAAAACCAGTAACACTAAAATATTTGGGAAAGCTTCAAATAATTGGAAATTAAACAATGCACTTCTAAATAACCAGTGCATCAAAGAAGAAATCACAAAGGACATTGTAAAATATTTTGAACTGAATGATAATAAAAATACACATATCAAAACCTGAGGGATGTAGTCAAAGCAGTGCTCAGGAGTGTGTGTGTGTGTGTGTGTGTGTGTGTGAAGTGGAGTGTAAGTGTGTGTGTGAGTGTATGTGTGTGTGAGTATATGTTTAAATGCTTATATTGAAAAAGAAGATTTTAAAACAAATACTCTAAGTTTCTACCTTAAGAAATTAGAAAATTAAATAAAAAGAAGGAAAAAAGTTAAGAATAGAAACAAATAGAAAAAAAAGACAAGAATGGAAACAAATAGAAAAAAATGAAAACGATAAAAATTAACAGTCAGATTTCATTCTTTGGAAAGATTAATAAAAATGAAAACTCCCCAGTAAGACTGATCAGAAAGAGATATTGAAAGAAAGGGGGAAAGGATGACACACTATCAGGAATAAAATAATGATCACTATAGATACTACTAGTATTAAAAGAAAAATAAAATGGCACAAATTCCTTAAATACTGGTACACACACAAACACAGCTTACAAAATTGACACAAGAAAAAATATAACTGGAATAGTTCTTTGTTTATTAAATAATTTGAATTTATAATTAAAAGGACCTTCTCATAAAGAAAACTCTAGATCCAGATGATTCCCTGGTGAATTCTATTAAACATTTAAGAAATAAATAACATCGATCTTACACACATTTTTTTTTCCAGAAAATAGAGGCTGAAACAAGCCTGTCTCATATAAAGCAAGCATAACCTTGATACCTAAACCAGAAAATGACATAACAAGAAAAGGAAGCCACGTACTAATATTTTTATAAACATGGGTGTAAAAACCCTGAATAAAAATTAATACATTGAATGTAGACGTATATAAAAATGGTGCTACAGCAAAGCCCAGGAACACAGATTTAACATTTGAAAATCAATGTAATTCACCACATTACAAAAATAAAAGAGAAGAGTCTTCTTAACAGATGCGGAAAAATTATTTGAGGAATTCAGCAGCCATTTAGCTCACAGAAAACTTCCTCAATCTAATAAAAGGAATCACAAACAACAGCAATAGTAATGACAACAACAGCAACAACAAAAACCCACAATGACCATCACACTTCTTGGATGAAATCTTGATCAGTTTCCACCTAATACTGGAAGGGGGCAAGCATATCTTTCCTCACCACTTCTACGCAACATTGTATTATGTTGGAGGTTCTAGCCAACACAGTTAGGAAGAAAGAAAGAAAGAAAGAAATATTGGACAAGAAGAAGTAAAACTGTCTTTAGTCATCAATGATACGATTACTTACATAGAAATTCTATGAAATAACTTTTTTTAAAATTACTCAAACTACTGCAATAACTTAGCAAGTCCCCAGTACACAAGATACACAAATCAATTATCTTTCTATATACTAAGAGCAAACAATTAGAAATGGTCATTTATAATAGCATAAAAAATATAAAATACTTAGGAATAAATTTAACAATGGTTGTATAAGATCTTTACATTGAAAACACAAAATATGAAATTAGAGAAATTAAAGAAGACCCAAATAAATTAAGAAATTTTCCATGTTTATGGATTGAAATTCTCATTGTTAAGATATCAGTTATCCCCCAAATACCTATGACACAATGCAAACGACTTCTGATACAAAATTAATCTCCGGTGGTGGAAATTAGTGGTGGCCTACATTTACTAGACAAGAAAAACGTGGAAAGTTTTGGATATATCCAATATCTTGATTGGGGTGGTGGTCACAAGGGTACATGCATTTGTCCAAACTCATCAAATTATATCATTAAAATCTGTGCAGTTCACATTAGGTAAATTTTACCTTTTAAAAAAGGATGATCTAGTTAAGGATAATGGATTTGATAAAGTATGGAGTGAATCCAGGAAGAGCGGTCAGGAAGCTATTTAGTAGACAGGTGGGAGATGATGGCACTTGGAATGCAGCGGTGGCCGTGGAGTTGAAGAGAAGTGAACAATGTTGAGAGATACTGAGGACATAACACAGATTGGGTTGAGTGACTGGAGGAGGAAGCTATGCCTTGGATTACTTTCATACTTTTGGCCTCAGTCACTGAGATGGAGAGAACCCAGAGGAGCACCCAGTTGTAAGATAAGATCTCAATGCGCAAGAATCAACTTTCTAGAATGAAACTCTGACCATGTCCCTTCTCTGCTTACTCTCCTTTAGCAGGTCCTTCTGCCCTCAAAATACAGTCCAAGCCTCTTAAACCATGAGGTCCTATAGGATCTGAACCCTGCTAACTCTCCAACCTCAGGTCGCCTAACTCTCCTTTCCTTCCTTCCTCCCTTCAGTCCTGTGCTCATTCATTTCTAGGGGCACAGTGCTTTTCTTTATACCCCTGTACACCTGCATTAGCCCTCTGCTTAGAAAATCCTTCAACTGTAGTGCTGTATCGATCCCTTCTCAGGGAATCCCAGACTACTCAGTGTGTGCCTTCGTGTAGGAATCTTTTGCTGCATTTTTTGCTTCACTCATTTTTCTTTCTCAATAGATTGTGAATGCCTTGAGGGTAAGGCTATTTGTTCTTTAACTCTGGTACTCCTTATGCCTACTGTCAATAATGTTCAAAGAATGTATAGGATGGTGAAGGGTCAAGATTTCTGTCTTTACACTTACCATTTATTCTGCAAGATCTTACTAAGGTCCCAGTAAGTCCTCTGCAGAATAAGAGAAATGCTAAATCCTTTCGGTGGTTGCAGAGGACATGATAAAGAGCATTTGACCAAAAAGATCCCACGGGAGTGATTGCACTGCAGTCATTCTCTGAGGCCCTATAAAAGGAAAATAGTCCTAGCTGCCCCCAAGAACATGTGACTACCATTCAATGTGTGTGGGGGGGAAGGATACCCCAAAACACAGAACCTCTTTATAGCAACCCTATATATTAAAAGCCTAATATACTAAGTGTCTGACTGTTCGTTCAACCGGTCGACTGGTCGCTATGACATGCACTGACCTCCAGGGGGCAGATGCTCCAACCAGTAGGTTAGCTTGCTGCTGGGGTCCAGTTGATCAGGATTGGGTGAGATGGGCCAGACATAACCTGGAGACCTCCCACAGTCCCTCCCCAACCCCAATCATGCACCAGTGAGGTCCTTCAGCCTGGCCTGCACCCTCTTGCAATCCAGGACCTCTCGGGGGATGTCAGAGAGCCTGTTTCAGCCTGCTCCCTGCAGACCAGGCTGAGGGAGCCCACCAGTGCATGAATTCATGCACAGGGCCTCTAGTATCTTTCATAAAGCTATGCTGAAACCAATTAATGAAATCACTTAGAGTATTGGACGTGAAGAAAGTGTGGGCTAAAATATTTCCTTTCCTGAAGATCTCTAAGAGTAGAAGAGACATGATCTTACTGGACATTCTGCTTTCTGTCTCCAAAACACAAATTATCTTCTTGTCTAGCTTCACGGCTTCTGCAGTGGTTCAAGCTCTTGTCATCTCTTACCTGAACTGCTGCAGTGGCCTGCCAGGTCTCCCTGCCTTCAATCTATCCTAAGCTCTGGCCACTGGGTGACCTTTCTCTAACACAGATCTGCCCATGTCATCCTGGTCTAAGACTCCACCCCTCTATGTCCAGTAGGAGAAAGCCCACAATTCTAAACATGAACTAAAGCTTCCTCCTGCTGATGGCCCTGTCTCCCTCTACAGCCTAACCTGCTGTACTGCTATCGGTGTCACTGTTTCTGATGGTAGATGTGTCATTTGGGCAAAAGGATTGAAAACCATCCCACCACCCTGCTTCTCCTGCCATTCTTTTTAGATGTTGCATTCATTTTTTATTGGTGATTAACAAGTTACCACTAAAATAGCAGCTTAAAACAACACACATGTATTATCTCCCAGTGTCTTTGCATCAGGAATCCAGGTTTCTACTTCAAGATCTCACCAGGTTGCACTTAGGTGTTGGCTGGGCCCAGTCTCATCTTGAAGTTTGACCAAGGAAGGGTCCATTTTGAGGCTTACTAATAAAGTTGCTGGCAGACTTCAGTTCTTTGAAGCTGCAGTACAGGGGCCCTCTGCTCCAACAAGCCACCTGCAGCTCTTTGCCACATGGGTCCCTCCACAGCCAGTTCACAACATGGGTACTTGCTTCTTCAAAGCCAGAGGAAGAGAGAGCACAAGACCACTAGCAAGATGGAGCCTTATAAATGTAATGTAATAATGGGAGTGACCTCCTATCACCTTTGCCTTTAATCTGTTGGCTAGAAAGAAGTCAGGCCTCAACCACACTCAGGGTCTGCACATCAGAAGACAGAAATCATAGGGATTATCTTAGGGTCTAGTCACCAGGGACTTCCAAGCTTCTGAGCTTTTGCTCATGCTGTTCCCTTTCTCTGATAAGGCCTTTCCCTGGTCATCTGCCGCTGGTATAGAGCAACAAGGATTTCACCTGAGTTACTCTGTGATGGTTCCAGACCTGCCTCTGCAGGATCTAAACTGGGTAGGCAAACTCTGAGAAGACAGATGGAAAAGCTTCTGTTCAAGTCTGTCTCTGTCACTTAACCTGCATAACTTTTGAAAAGATACTGATCCTCTCCCGGCCTTAGTTGCTTCATCAATAGATGGAGAGATGATATGATCCACCTCATAGGGTGGCTGTGAGGATGAGGTGGGACAATGCATGTAAAAATGCCTGGTGGCATGCCTGGCACTCAGGAAGCCCTCACAAAGAGTTTTGTCCTATTGAAGATGGTCCCTGGATTCTGCTGCTCTGAGGCATGTCAGTGTGATATCACAATGCCATGGGAGCTAAGGACATTGTCTCTGGGCAGAGCCCTCCCTCCTCCTGCAGATCCTACCCCTGTGTGGCTTACAGAAATGTCTTATCTGAGACAGCATCCTCCTCCTGCAGCTCTGCTCCAGGCAAGCCAACCATTGCCCAGCCTCAGTGGCGGTCAGCACCGCGGACAGGGGCCAGATCCTCACTGGACTTCACCAGCCCTCACTGGGGCTGATTTCCTCTTAGAGTAGAAAGAACAGCCAGTTTAGCTCCAGGGCTAGTATAGCTTCCTCCACAGCTCTCAAAGCCAGGCTCCCTGGGGGCAGGAGGGGGGCACCATCCACCTTTTCTGTGGCTGCCTCTGAGTACTTTGAATTTCATTAGAGCAATTATTTCAAATGGAATTAAAAGGGTTTAAAATTAGACCCTAAACTCTTAACAATTAGTGACGCAGCGACCTGCCATCCACAGAGCCACAATAGACCTATGTCGATTGGTATGTGAGTACAATGCCAGTCTCCAGAATAGCAAGCCCTGTTACAATAAACGGCTTTTAATAAAATGAATATTCTTAATTACCACCGCATTAATAAGCTGCAAATTAGTCATCATTAAAGGCCCCACAGTCCCTCTCCACCTCTCTGAGAGTCACTGGTGGGCTTTACCAGTTCAGCTGTTTCTACAAACTCTCGAGTTTTCCTGCAGCTTTTTAGAAGATGGCCAGTTAGAGGATACATCCCACATCAGCCTCAGGGCAGAGGTTTGGAAGCTGGGTCAGGTCCCCGGGATTCTTATGGCTGCCCTAGCTCAATGCTTCCAGTGCTCTCTCGGCCTAGGAAGCACTATGACAGCTTAGGGGCCCTCACCCTGACCACATCATTTATTTTCCCCATTATGCATTCATTTATTTGTCAGATTCAAAGTTGGGGATGTTCACTGGAAAGTATCCAGCATCTACTCCAACCTCTCCAGGTCCGGAGCCGGGCAGCCCCAGCTGAAAGGTCTTCCTTGTAGGAGGCTGAAGTCTTCCTGAACTTGACTCTGAGGCTCTGGGCTCCACCAACCCATATGTCTGAGGAGGTTCTGAAGAACCCTGGAAGAAGGTCATCCTGAGCATGAGCATGCAACTTACAGGTCTCAATCTTACCCCTGTGGGAAGTGGGACAAGTCACCTTTCCTCCTTGGCTTCAGTTTCCCCAATCTGTATGGTAGGGACATTGGTTTAGGCCAACAACCAGCATACTTTTTCTGTAAAAAGCCAGAGAGTCCATATTTTAGGTTTTGAGGGCCAAGTAGTCTCATCATATCTACACATCTCTGAGTAACTGGCAGGGTCTGACTATAATAACTAATTAGCTGACCCCTGGTCTGAGTGGATGACAAAGGCTGGTGAACAGCAGCTTTTGTGTTCTGTGACTCTGTAAAAGAGTTGCTCTTCTTCTGGGATGTTTGGGAAACTTTAAGTAAGCTTTCATGAAGGTGGTTTAGACCAAATTACAGGATGTTTTGCATGGAAGGTGATTTCTATAAATGTGACAGAAGGTATATTTTTTCTGGTCCATCTCTCTCTCTCTCTCTCTCTCTCTCTCTCTCTCTCTCTCTCTCTCTCACACACACACACACACACACACACACACACACACACACACACACACACACGAGGCAGTTATGCTAGATTAACCAATGGGCCCTAAATGCCACCACAAGAGTCCTCACAAGAGAGAGGTGGAGACAAGTACACAGAAGAGGAGAAGGCCATGCGAAGATGGAGACAGAGATTGGAGTGATGCAATCACAAGAACAAGGAACCCCAGCAGCCACCAGAAGGTGGAAGAGGTGAGGAACAGATTTCCCCTAGCACCCCTGGAGGAAGTGCGGCCCTGCCCACACCTTGATCTCAGCCCAATGAGACTGATGCCAGATTTCTGGCCTCCAGAACTGTAGCAGAATAAATTTTTGTTGCTTTAAGTCACCAAGTTGTGATCATTTGTTATAGCAGCCATGAAACACTCATACACACACGTTTTCTCCTATGGTAGCCACTGACGTTCCTTATGCCTCTGTAGCTGCATTTTTGGCTAAAAGGAGAGATAATAGTAATGATTATCCTTCACTCCACTGAGCACATACTGTGGTTTGTATTGATAAAGCATGACCATATGCATATGAAAGCCCTGTGAGGAAGATGGTAGAGGCTATATTCCTTAGGGGAAGAACTAGACTCCAAAATGTGAAGTGCTTTGCCCAAGGTCACTCTTTAAGTAGGTGTCAGGGCCAGAACTTGAACCCACATCTAATTCCAAGTCTACATTGCAGTCCAAGTTGAAGGCTGTGCTGAACATATCTGCTCATGGAAACGAGGATTATGGGAGAATGAGAGTCAATTTGCAGTTCAGGGAAACTGTCCTTTGGACTAGAATAATACTGTTCGCGTTCCCAGATAATATCCATCTCAGCCACAGGCTGTGTATTCAGTGTCCAAATTGGCAGCCCCATCTGAGGGCATCTCCTGGCTAGGGGCCAGCAAATCTACTGGGGTGTTGGACTCACCCAGGAATCCTAATGACAACTCATTGATTTATGTCTTTTCAAACCCTCAGTGAAGATCAGCACTTTGGTAAGCGCCAGCGAGGGTTGCTCTGCAGCTAGCTAGTCCGGCATTCTTTCCACCACACCACAGCTGGAAAACCAGACACCAGATGTGTGAATGTCTTTGTAAGTGCAGTGTGAAGGGGAGCAAACTCAAGCTGAAATCTGCCATGTCAGAAAGCAACATCCTGGAAAGGAAGCTGGTTATCTAGTTTGTACACAGAATCATGACTGCTACAGCAGGGGAGTGCAACAGTCCAGATCTTTATTTATTGCAAAAGCCAAATGGGTCCTTTAACTCCGCAGTCTCAGAAGACCACAAACACATTGACTAAGAGTGATTGAACAACCCACACTAGGAAGGGATAACGTATACAATTTATTATACATTTAATTCAAGCACATTTATTTCAAGCACATTTATTTCCAACAATCACAAATGATATATAGTGTGGTGTTCTAAAGTTAGGGGACTTATACTAACTGATTTCAAGACTTATTCCAAAGCTATAGCAATCAAGACAACTTGGTATGCACGAAAGGATAGACAGATGAGTCAGTGGAGCCGATTAGAGTAAAAAAAAAATAGACCTGTACGTGTATGTTTGGTTGAGTTTTGACAACGATCCAACAGTGATTCAAGGCAGAAAAGAACAATCTTTCAACAAATGTGATGGGACAACTGAGTACCTTTTGAGGGGGAAATAACTTTGACTCGTACCTCACACTGTACAAAAAAATTAACTTGAATGGTTCATAAGCCTAATCATATAACCTGAAACTATAAAACAGAGCACAAAAAGTGCTTTGTCTTTTATTTTATAGATGGTATTAGAGTTTCCAGAGAAAGAGAACCAAAAGGATATATGCTAGATTAACCGATGGGGCAGTTATTCCAGATTAACCAAATCTAAAGGTCTGACAACTAGGGAGCTGCTTGCGTAAGTCCTGGGGTCCAAAGACCCAAGAACCAAGTGCTTTGATGTCCAGTGTCAGGGGAAGATGGATGTGCCAGCTCAAGAACAGAGAGAATTTGCCCTCCCTTCACCTTTTTGTTCCATTAAAGCCCCTAAGGCATTGGATGCTGTCCACCTACATTAATGAGGACAGATCTCTTTCCTTAGTCTACTGACTCACATACTAATCTCTTCCAGAAACACCTTTACAGACACACCCAGACATAATGTGTTACCAGCTATCTATGCATCACTTAGGCCAGTCAAATTGACACATAAAATTAACACACATATTTATTTATATTTATATAATATATTTAAATATAATGTAATAAAAACTATATAAGACAAATATATATATATTTTCTAAATGAGCAAAATATTTGATCAGATGTTTGCAAAAGAAGATATATATATATGTGTGTGTATAATATATATATATATATATATATATAACCAATAAACACACAAAAAGGTGCTTGACATCATTAATCACCAAGGAAATGCATATTAAAACCTCAATGAAGAACTGCTTTATACTAATAATAATGGCTCAACTAACAAGACCGACAATACCAAATGTTAGTGAGTGTGTAGGGCAATCAGAACTCTTATCTCTGGTGAAGGGTATAAAATTCTGCAACCCCTTTAGAAAAGAGTTTTGCCGTTTCCTTTAAGTATACGCCCATTACATGACATGGCAATGCCTAGGTATTTTCCCAGGAAAAACACATGGCCACAGAAAGACCTGAACGCAAGTCTTCATAGCAGCTTTATTCCAAAGAGCCTAAACAACCCCAATGTCCAGCAACAGGTGAATGGGAAAAACTGTGGTACAGCCATACAATGGAACACAATTCAGCAATGAAAAATGAGAGTCACTAACACATGCTACCAAATGGAGGAATCGGACATGAAAGAAAACACACTGTTTGAAGCCAGGATAATGTGACAAAATTAATCTCTGAGGATGGAAATTTCATCGGTGGTTGCCTGGGAGGGGAATCCGGGGAGAAGGATTGATTTGGAACCACAAGGGCACATTTTGGAAATGCTCTCTATAGCGACTGGTGTGTTACACAGGTACAGCCTTGGACCAGGTATACACATTTGTCAAAACTCAAACTGATTTATTTATTGCATGTAATTTACCTCAAAATTTATTTTAAAAAATATATAGCAGGGTTCTGGTAATTAATTTCTTCCCCAAAAGAAATTGGTCAATGCTGATACTCAGAGATGGACAGGAAGACAAATTGAGTCCAGATCTTTCTTTTTCTTGTGTTGTTCACATTCTAGGGTCCTCCCCCGTCCCTGTCTCCACTGACATGCCTCACCCTTGTATGAAGGCCTTTATCTAACTCTGAAAATCCCCAGCCTCTGCTTAGGACAGAGCTTGGGTTGGGAGAGTGCTCTGAATATAGAACCAGCTGCAAATAAGATATTAGAATCACAGAGACAAAGATTTGCAGAGGCTGAGAAAGGTTTGGGTCAGTGGTGAGCTGAGGCTCCTAATGTTTCTCTCTCCATCCAATCACTGATCTATTAGGTAAGCTTTGCCTCTTCCGTAAGGCAGACCTGTCCCTTAAGTTGACCACATGGAGGAAGAGAGAATGTCCCATCCTAAGCACAACTGCTCAAATAAATAAATAAATAAATATAAATAAAATAAAATAAAGAAAAAGAAAAGAAACCTGGAAGGGGCTGAGCAGCAGTCACTCGGTCCTCATCCCAAATTACCCAGATGCAGTGACTAGCAAGTCCTGGGTGGGGAGGAGGAGGAATGGGGAGAGGCCACGAGTGGAAGTTCCACCATCTATCAACTAGGAGGAGTCCTGGCGGGGGAGTGGGAAGATGAGCTAGCAGCAGTGCCTGTCATCACAGTCACCCACAGTCTAGTTTCTCAAGGACAGTCTCATTGTAAGCCTGCTGTCATGTAGTAACTACAGGTGGCACGCTGTCACCCTCAGAAGTGTCCATGTGGATAACCAGCACGGCCAATCACATGGAAAGGGGATTGCTTTCTCCCAATGCTGACTTCAAAGGCCTCTGCTCCTCCCTGTTACTTTCTGTTTTGGAGGCCCAGCAGCTCTTTCTCCCTGGGCACTCAATCTACTGCCTCCAGGTCCTGCTCACATTGCAGGATCAGGAAAGGTTTATACCTCTCTTCTTTTCACCAGTCACATACAGTCCTTTTGGCAAATTGGATCCAAGGGGAAAATCTGTGGCTCATTGGGCAAATTTGCAACAGCTCTGATCTTTCTTGAGCATCACCACGAAATGCTCAGGGTTTTGCTGTTTCACCTTTTCCCTCTGCGGTGAATGGGGCTGCCACGGAGTGCTGGAAGGGTCACTGGCAGGTATGTGACAGATTCTGTCCTTGCAGAGCCTCTAGCCTGGACAGGTGTGACAACTGGGTAGAACTCATACCCAGTAGGCCACTCCACAGAGAGCCCTGGAGCTCAGAGAAGGAGGGAGATGTTCACAGTGGACGGGGAGCGACAGCTTGAGGACATGGTGCCTGGGCAGGGTCTGAGAGGTGCGCAGGCTTCCTGGACGCAGAGGCCCCTTGGGCTCACGCACGCAATATGATGGCAGCCCATTGGGTCTTTCCTGCTACCCATTCTTGCCTACACTTCAGCCCCTCCCATGGGATGTACTCCAACGGTCCTAAAAAGTGCACCCTCTCATCCATTCGCCATACTGCTGCCACGGCTGTCTCTCTAAAGCACAATGCTGGCCATTCTGCTTACTTGGCTTGTTTTTTCTTGTTGTTGTTTTCTTTCGACAGGTGGGGGGGGGGCGGGCAGAAGGAAGGGGTCCCCTGATAGGATGCAAGTGAGAGAAGGAAAGAAAGCCTGGTTCAAACTTATCACTCAAGGAAGCCCAGCACAAACGCTCGCTCTGGCATTCTCTAGGTAACCCCTATTTCCTGTCCCAAGTGACTCTAACAATAATCCCATTGTTGCAAAACCAGTCCAAGTCCTACCAAGTCAGAAGAAGCCCTTCCCTCACTTGTTGGGTGTAGGTGGTACCTCAAGTCCCCACCCCCACCAGGAGACCAGCTCTGGCCAGGCCCAGTGCCATGCTTTCTCCTGTTTCCCGCTCTCCCAAGGTCCCTTGTGCTGGCCTCCTCCTCCGTCCCTGACTGCGACTCAGCCACACTTTCTTTCCTCCTTGAGAAGAAAGCTCCAAGTGCTTCAAGACCTTGCATGCGAGGGGAAGAAGGGAAACATGTTTCCCATTATAATGAAATGTCTTCAGAACCACGAAACCACTTCCACTGTATTGTGCCAGCGCATCTCTGTGGCTTCTCTCTCTTTCTTTCCCCAAAAGGGCCCCGTTTTATTATACTTTTTGGTACAACCTGGATTCCTTGTCTACTTCCCCAGCTTACGAACTTGCCATGGCTCCCCTTGCCTACAAAATGGCAAAATGCTGCACCGACCTTCTTTCAGGTGTTTGCATCTCCAATGAAAGAAGTCCTCGACCTCAGGAATCAGCTCAGGTCCTCCCTGCAGGAGCCTCGCCCTTTCCTGTTCTCTTGTTGCATTGCCTTCATGCTCATCAGTCTGCTATGTCTTATAGTTCCCCGGGGTCATGTGCCGTAACACCAGACTGCAAGACCCAACAAGGCAAGGACCGTGTCCATCATCTCTTCATCCTCAGGGGCCATTCCAAGGCAGGGCTCAGAGCAGGTGATTAGGAAGTTCTGCTGAGCTGTGTGAAAGGTTTCAATGGGACAGATGCCCATGTCATTGACCAGCACACCACTGCCTACTTGGCCTGCCCTGTCCAGACCCAGGGCTCCGGGAGGTGCCCTCAATGACCAGCCAGGACTTTCTTCAGAGGAGTTTGCAGTAGACCCACCTGCCCTTCCAATCATTACTGTGTCCTTTGGCTGGAACTACAGGCAAAAGAAGAAGAAGAAGAAGTATGTTCGTTTACTGCTTGATCTTTGCTCCCCTTAAGCAGAGTCAAATCTAAAGTGAATATTGATGACTTTACAAAGACCAGTGTTTGGTATTCACTGAAAACCATTGTGTATTCCCTAAATAGTTCATTTTGTTTTCTAAAGTTCTAAAAAACTCGCTGTATTGAAATGCATGTTGTTGCATCGATTTTTCTAAAATACACCTTGTTATCTTTTCTTTGGTAATTGGTGACTGGTAATGACTTTGGCAATTTAACATGTTCTTGCAGACACTTTTCCCATTCCCCTTGATAACTGAAGTCAGGAGCGAGGGCCTGTCTGTCAATCTCTGACGCCTGTCAGCCTGCATGATTGACGGCTTTTGGTCCCACAATAGAGACCATTTTTGCAGCCCCCGTTCTGTTATTTTCCCCTCCTTTAATACTTGTGGGGGATGGTGTTTGCTTTATAATCTGCGTTTAAAATCCCACTTGGCATGAGGCCAGCACCAGAGAAATTATCACAATGTCTTGTTAGCTTTGCATAAGGAAAATTCTCCAGAGGGTTCCTTAAGCTATGATTCCACCTTCTGAAATTACCTCTGCTCAAAAATCTAAGCGTTCGCCTTCCTCCTGATCCTTTCAAATTCCTGGGGAAAGGCCGAGGGGTCTGCCCAGCCGTGCTCTAATAGAGGGCACGACCAGGGGGACTGTGTGCATCTGGAGTGGAGCCGGGCCATCCCTCTCTCCCGGGGCCTTGGTGTATAAGCCCCCACATAATGAGTGTGGGTCTGAGCGGCAGAGCTCAGCAGAAAAAGAGAAAGCCCTGGGTCTGCCAGGCAATTATATTCTCACAAAACCACAGCAGACAGGAGCTTCCAAGAGAGGAGGCATTTGGTTCAGCTTGACACCACTGGGTCGGAGGATTGTCTAGAGCTTCTGGAAAAGCATGGAACAGGCAAAACCGAAAAGGGTCAAGGATTTAACTGATGGCACACTGCTCTGCGGTTATGAATAGTTTGGGGTCCTCAGATCCACTTTAGAACCTGGTAAAAACTATGGCCTAGAAAAATGCACATCTCTTCATTCAGGCTCTGATTCTGTCTGCTTTCAGGGGCAGCCACTCCTCCTCCATGGCTCATGGCTCTCTTGGGTTCAGATCTGCTCTAGGTGAAGGTAGCTGGTGATCTTGAGCAGAGAATTCACCACCCCCCCCAGTTCATGACTGTAATGTTGGACGCTAATCTGGGGTGGGGAGAGGGTGTGGGGACGTTGCAGGAGCAAAGTCTGTAGGAAGCCAACCTTTGCAACCAGTGCCCTGGGTCAGGGCTGTCTGAGGGCTGAGGAAGACAGACCTGTCCTGTTCAACTGCCAGATTATTAGTCTGTGGCAATTCTGGGCGCATAGGGGAGCACTTGGCAGCAAAGTTTCGAAGGTTCTATGCAGCAAAGAAGCAAGTTTCTGTGCTGGTGTAGGGACCAGAGTCTGCAGTAAATGAGCTCAAGATCTGTGCTGTTGATGAACAAGATCACATATTCATTCAAGCAGGCCTGGATGCAGGTCCCAGTTCTCTCCATTGCTAGCTCCGTCGACTAGGGCAAGGTACTGACTCAATTTCCTCATCTTTAAAATGGGAAATAATAGTACCTGTTCTTGGGGGAACGGGGTGTTGAGAGGTTAAACAAGAATAAAATGAAAACATGAATCCACAGATCTCTGTGTGTCATATATGTAAGTGCTAACATGTTGCTAGCTTGCTTTTTCCTGCTTTACAGCATGCCAGACCCTGGTAGTTGTACCCTGGGTAGGATGACAGGGATACAAGAAGAAAAGTGTTTCCAGCATAGTGGTGGGGAAAGGAAATACTGTATATCAGCTGCCATCACACATGTTTACACACTGAGAGGGTAGAAGCATGAAAGGCAGGTGGGTATCTACTGAGAGATGGAGTTTCTCTCAACCCCCGATGGCTTCCCAGGTCCCAGTTTCAATTTCCATGAGGTTTGGCCAAGTTTGGTGTCTATGAGACCTCCATGTCCTTATAGTAGGGACTGCCCCTCCCCCCGCCTTACTTTAGCTGGTTGAGTGGGTTTCTGCCCCCTTGTAATCAGTGATCCCTGAGAAATACAAAAATGTTAGGTCATCAGCGTGTTTGGAGAGCTCCAAGGAAGATGAAATGGATTGTTTTCCGTTGTTGCTGGGAGATGTAAAGGATCAGGAGCTCAAAGCTTAGGTAGGAATTGGACCTTGTTTGAGTGCAAGACTATTGTGGAGTCAAGAGCATGGCCACAAGGATGGAAGCTGGGAAATACAGGGCATGTTCCAAAGCTGGGAATTGGTGCGTGTGAAAGAGAGTGGGGACCCCCCAGGGCTGGAGAGGTGGGCAGGAGCCAGGTCCTGCCAACTCTGGATGGCAGATTGAAGAGATAGGACTTTATTCACAGAAAATAGGGAGTCACCACCAATAGCTTTTAAGCACAGGAATGACACAGTCAAGGCCAAAAAGCTGCAGTTGAGGATGGATGAGAGGTGTCGAGCCCTGCAGGCAAGACAACAGAGTGAAGTCTGTGGCAGTGGCCTCAGCAGAGACGATGAACCTGCAGCTGGGGCAGGAACAGCAGACACAACCGTGGAAGCTGTTGGCATTACCACCAAGTCCAGTAGGAAGAGGAGCTCTGATTCACCAGCTTGGTCATGTAATTGCTCCCCATAGTACCAGAGAATGGGGAACATGGCAGCCCCCCAGGATCACAGGGAGTGAGGGGGTGGTTTCCCAAAGGAACCAGAAGGAAGACAATGGAAACATGTGCGGGACAAAAAAAACAACAACAGAAACTGGAGCTTTAGCAGACGTTTTGCCAGAACAGCAAAACTTGGGGAGTGTGGAAGGCAAAGAAAAGGCATAAAAATCCAAAGTCATAGAAATGTTCGTTGCAGCTTTGCTTTTAGCAGTAAAAATGGGAGGCTGTAGCAAGATGCTGCTTAAAGCAGTCATGGACGACGCCTTCCATGGAGCCCTACCTGGACTTTAAAAGGAAATGACAGATTCGAATGCACAGGCATGGAGCTGTACCCATGATAGCAGGGTGTGAAAACACACGCGGCTCACAGAATAGTGTGTATAACATGGTCCTATTTATGCCAACAGAGAGATGTAGCAAGAGTTCCGTGAGGGCTGACTCTTATAACAACAGCAGGCACAGATGAGCCACACTTTCTGGGAGCTATCCTGGGAGGTGAGGGCTCCCCGTCTCTAGAGTCCTGGGTGGTGAGGGCTCCCCGTCTCTAGAGTTCAGGAGGGCACAGCCTGAAGACAGAAGAGGTGAGTGGGAGGAGAGAGAGAGAGAGAGAGAGAGAGAGAGAGAGAGAGAGACTTAGCAGCTGCTGTGAGTGAGCTGCTTGGGGAGAAGGAAAGATGCCTGAAGCCGACCCTCTCAAAGCTGTGAACAGCCCCCCTGCACCACCTTCAGGAAGCCAGCACTAAAGCCTCCCCATGTTCTTCAGGCTCGTGGAGTCTGGGGTTATTTTGGACCCGTGGTTGGCCAGAGACTCGCCTTAAAGGCTTCTTAGGTATATGTGGGTCACATCCATGTATTTTTAAAAAGCCTGAAAGGATATACACTAAACTGTCAACAGTGGTTATCTCTGAAAGGAAGAAATATCAAGAGACTTTATTTTCTATATATATATTGTGTGTGTGTGTGTGTGTGTGTGTGTTTTAATTTTTAAAAATCTGATCATGCATTACTAGAATAAACAATACAGATATAAAAAAAGGAAAAGGGGAAAATCTACTAAAATCAAAGTGCACAGTAAATAAATACATGTTCGCTACAAGCAGCCTCAGTAAACAGTAATTAAGTGACAAATTAGATAAAGCTCGTAACAGACTAAAATGATGAAAACCCAAGACAAAGGGAAAGCGCCCTCCTCCACCCCACCCCAGTGGTGCCAGGAGGGTCCTTTTGCTGGGGGGCTGCAGCCGAGGTCTACTTCCAGGAGCCTGGGGTCGAAAGCCTTTAGCCCACAGGCTATTGCCTGTTCCAGAAAGGGCTGCTGGGAGAGGAGCCCCAGGGCAGTCGCCCAGGGCAGAACCTGATGCTCTGGATGGTTATGCCTTCTCTTCCCTCCTCTGCTTCCCTCCCTTCCCTGCCCCTTCTCTCTCTTCTTCCCTCTCCTCCCCCGTCACCCCATCCCTGCCCTCCTCCCTCTCCAGGAATCTCAGTTCAGTTCAGCAAACACGATGAGAGTCAACTCTGCATGAGACCCCACTATGCTCTCAAGATGAGTTGCAGTGGTGGGAGGGGGATCCCCAGAAAACCAGGAGAATTTGTCTTTAAGAAACTCCTAGTCCAGAGAGAGAGGCCCCACAAAGGTCCAGGCAGCCAGGCTTATGGAAGAAGGAAAGTGCCTAGAGTGGTCTGAAAGCAAAGGCAGGTCTATGTCTCTTCTTGAAAGGTCAAGGTGACACTGAAGCAAAGCGGTAGAATTCAGGCAAGTACATGGCAGACAGAGAGCATGGTTGGCCTCACATTCAAGGTCAGTGAGTGATCTGGGGTGACAGGAATGTAGGATGTGTGGCAAGGAAGAGCAGGGTCCAAGTCCTGAGGGAAAGAACTTTGAATGAATGCTTAAAGAGCTGAGTGAGACCTTATTCTCTAGGCCTGGGAGAGTGAGCCTCAGATTTAAATGGGGGGTGACAGTCAGGTGTGTACTGTATTTTGGAGCCATGTCTGAAGATGATGTGGAGGAATGAGTTGAAGCAGGCAGAGAGTAACAGGGCTGCAGACCACACCAGAGTTTATACGACGAGGTCCCAAGTGAAAGCAACAGCAGTAGGATGAGAGACACCAAGAGAACCAGGCACACCCTTGGGCTGGGACAGCTGTGGTTGGGCAGAGACCAACGTACTCCCAGTCATTTGGTTCCCAGAGAGAACAACTCCTTATTGTGTCCGTTTCATTCATCCTACTGCCTATCACTCATTCATTTTGAAAGACATTACTGATGCCTTCTCATTGCCCAGCTCAGGCCAGGGACCAAGACAGAACATAAATGGGACTTAATTCCTGTTACCTAGGAGCTCAGGGTCTAGCAGGAAAGGCACACATGATAGACTGATTGTAAAAATAGTCCCAATTATTCCTCTCCCTGTACATATGTGCCTTTGGAAAGCGACTTTGGAGATCCTCTCATAGCAGTGGGATCTATTTCCCATGCCCTAAATCTGGTCTGTCTTGTGATTTGCCTTGGCCAAGAGAAGGTGGCAGTACCAAGCCTAGACCTTAGTAGGCCTTGGATCCTGCTGCTCAGTCTCCTGGAGCCCTGCCATGCCATGAAAGACCACATGCAACAGAGCCCAGTCTCCTCTGTGCCCCAGCTGGGGTTGAGGAGATGTAATATAGCACAGCCAAGATCAGCCTAGCCCAGGCCAAATCAGCAGGACCTTCCAGATTCATGGACAATAATAAGCAATTTTTATTTTAAGCTCCAAGTTTTGGGTGGTTTGTTATATAGCAATAGCTGATATAGCATATAATAGACTAATTTTTTTCAGAAGCATTGTATCAAACTTCATAACCCAGATGTCACTAGGGGTCATAAACACTTCTGGTCTCACCCCACACTCACCTTGAAGCAGGAATAGGCATTTCCTCTTACTCTAGGAAGACAATTTTCTCTGGGTCTCTTGCATTTTTGCACATTTTATAAACCAGGGTACTGATTGCCTTTAATTGGGACTATGCTTTAAAGTATATTGTATAGCAAACCAGTGCTGGAAGTTAGAGGTTATCTCTCTCCAGAACAAAAGGAAAGTTCATTTATTGTCCAACATAAAGACATGTCTCTCTCCAGGAACAGTTTCAATTAGGCTTACTGCTTATTATAAAAGACTTGGGTTTCCTAAGCTTATAGTAAAACCTACTGCTTGTAGCTGCAGGTGTTAGTTGACTCTCTGTATCACCCTGTGGGAAATGAGCAACCAGCACAAATGCTCACACCCTGGCTACTGCTAATACCATGAGTCATAAGGTCCCCTGTGTCTTATCCAAGAGTCTCCTGTGTTCTCTCAGCAACCATAGCACTATGGCAGGCTAACATGTTAGCTTGCATGTAGGGTGAATCTCAGACCCTTCACAGTTCTTGATACTTACGCTCCAAAGCAATTTAATCTAATTCTACAAAGTCTCAGTGAATAGCAGATTTTACTGAAAATGTCACTGGGAGACAAAAGAGAGACTTACATAGCACACCACACATGAAACTTACCAGAAGTTCCAATTAAACATTTATTTCCTCCACATAGGCTCCCATAGTTCTTCAGTCATCAGCTCCTTCTCCCTATAGGCGCTTCCCCATCCCTCCACCCAGCCAGCCTCCCAGGCATGCTCCCCACCCCAGGTCTTTCTACAGCTCTTCCCTCGCTCAAGTAGAGCCATTTGGCACAGACTTGCCCCAGTTGTGCCAGTTCAGCCTCCCCACACCCAACAGCCAACACAACAAACAAAGGACCCACCCTTCTTGGAAGATAGCTGCAGAGGATAAACAATAACAACTTTTTTCCTTTTCTCAGATTTTTTCTCTCTAACAAAGATGTAAGCAACATGTTTGAAGGTTCAAAGGAGGGGATAAAATATTTCTGATGGGGAGAGCAGGTAAGGTTTTGCAGAAGGTGACACTGATCCCCGAAGGATGGGTAGGTTTTCCAAAGACAAGAAGAGCAAGAGACTGTCAGTGTGCATGTGTGTGTGCATGTATGTGTATGTGTATCAGGGGCAGGAAGGAGGGAGAGAAAGGTGGGGAGAGGAACCCTCTGAGGCTAGAGGCTGGGGTCAGAGGTTGAAAGACTGGCTCAGGTGCAATCCCAGGCTTGGGCTACCCTGGAGTCCACAGAACAGAACAACCCATTGAAACCACCATGAAATGTAGCCTGTCTCTGGGTGCCGGGCACATGTGTGAGGTTCTTTAAATTCACACATGAAATATCAAAGAACAAGGACTTGTAAGCAAAGGAAACACTCACTAATCATAGTTTTCGCCAGGAACACCCTAACTGACATTTTAATTAACAAGCTGTTCTCCCCCCAACTCCGTTTTTAATATAAGGACTTCTTGTTGCTTTAAATCTAAAATTAATTAAGTGAGAGTTCTCCTCTGGAGGGGAGTGTGTGGCTCATGCTAAATGGACGGGAGTGATAAGGTAAGATATATGGCTGGAGGTGGGGGTTGCTTCTGCAGCTGAGGCAAACCAAGCCAGCCACAGCCCACCTACTCACTGAGGACCTGGGGACCCTGGACTTTGTCCAAGAAATATTCCACTTGCTATTGCAGCTCAACTAAGATGCAGGATTATGGAAGCTTCAAACACTGTTACAAAGCCCTACATGATCTGGTCCCTGCTTGTCTCTCTGACCTTAATGTCACCGTGCCCCACCGCATTCTTGGCTTCACCACACGGGCTTGCTCTTCCCCCAACAGGCCCATTCCCACCTCAAGGCATCTGCCCCTGCTGTTTCCTACGCTTGGGACACTCTCCTGCCGCATTCGCATGGCAGGTCTCAGGTGAGAGGTCACCTCTCTCTTGATATATTTTCTAGTCATTTTATCTAAAATACTAATCAATCCTCTCTCCATCATTACCCTGTCTTGTCATCATAGCATGATCAACAACTGAAACCATGTGTCATTTATCTGTTCACTCTCTGGCTCCCTCCATTGAATGGCAACCTCAAGAAAGCAGGATTTGGGCCCGTTCACTAAGGACACAGTTGATGCTCAGTAGCTGTTGAATTGATGGAGGGATGCTGTTCCTTCTGCTTATGATGCTCCACCCTCTCCCTTCCTTCTCTGCTTTCCTCTCTCCCTTCATTTGCCAGGTTGCCTCTTGCTCATTCTTATCCTTTCAGCTTAAAAGACATTTCTTGATCCTTCTAGATTGGGCTTGCCCCCTCTTTGATATTCTCCTTTATAGCATTCATCATAACTCAAATTTAAAATGGTTAGAATTGATTATTTAATGCCCATCTAGAAGCTGCATGAGAGTGAGGAAGTTGATGAAACACTCTGTAATGAGTAGCTGCTAATTAAATTTTATTTTTATTATTGTCATAATTTCATCATGATGATGTAGGATCCTCCTAACCGAAGCTAACAGAAGGAAGATCTTCCAAGATAGCCTCAGACACAGCCAGGGTCTCACTGGGACTTGTGCAAGTGTTTGGGGATGAGAGGGGGAGAGATCTGTGTGATCAAGTCGCGGTACAAGGGATCTGAGCACAGGCACCCTTAAACAAGTGCACCACTGGGGCCCCTTCTTGCTATTGAAATCTGTTCCTCTAGGCAATGAGTCAGCTGTAGAGCATCTCTTCATCCTGAATAGAACATATTTTATTTATCTATTCTTCTCTTGATGGACATTTTGGGCTGTTCATAATGTGTTGCTGTGACAAATAATTCTGTAATTATTCCTTCACTTTCCCGCACCATCAGATCTTTCCCTCACTACTGGACCGTTCCCACCAGCCAACTAACACATTGTAATTTCTCTCATCTTAAAAAATGTAGTCATTTGTCCCTACATTTTGTTCCAGTTACCACTCCATTTCTTTGCAAAACTTCCGAAAAAGTTGCTTTTATTTAACACCTCCATATTTTCGCCTTCTTATTCTCTCTTGAGCCCCCTCCCATCAGGTTCTTGCCCACAGTTCCACCAGAACATCTGGCGAGGTTGCCCGTGACTCCATGTGGCCGAGTCCAGCAGTAAGTTCTCAAGCTCCTTCTCCTTAATCACCAGTGTTATTTGGCGTACCGGGTCCTTACCTCTTCCTGGGAAACTATTTACTTCCCTTTTTTCTTGGTCATCTTCCTAAAAAAGGCCATTTCTTCTCAGTCTCATTTTCTGATTTGTCTTTATTTCCTTGTGCTCCAGACAACGGCAGGTACCAGGACTCCCTCTGTAGATGTCTCTTTAGCATCTGGGCTGCTTCTCTGGGTAGTGCACCTGCCCCCACAGCTCTAGGTACTATCTACACGCTACCATCCACCTGACCTCTCTCCTCAACTCCAGTCCTATAAGCCCAGCTGCCTTCTTGAAACCTTTGCTTAAATGTCTAATTAGCTTATTAAGTGTAACATGCACACATACATTCACCAAATCCTGTTACTTCCAGAGTCTCCCCTGACCTTCATAAAGGGCACTTGCATTCTTCCAGGTGCTCAGGCAAAAGCTATGGAGTAAACCTGGACTCCCATTTTCCCCCTCACTCTCCATAGTCAGCCCTTCAGCCAAGAACATTGGTTCTGGATACATCGCCACCAGCACCACTTTGTCCAACCCACATCATCGCTCACCTCAATTATTCACCAGTCTCCTCACCTTGCCCTCATCCCAGCGTATTTTCAACACAGCTATCACAGCTGAAGCGATCTTCAGAAAACGATGTGTGATCATGTCAGTTCTCTGCTCAGACCTCTCCAGTGGCTTCCCACCTCATGAGAATGAAAGTCAAAATCTCAACTGACAGGGCTCTGAATGAGTGGACCCTGGCTATGCCTCTGATTCTATCTCTTATCCCCTGACCTACCTGTTGCTTCTCAGACTCCTCGTGCCCACTCCCCACCCTCAGAGCCTTTACACGGGCTGCTTCCTCTGCCTCAAATACACCCCCTCCCCACACAATCATATCCACATGCTTTGCTCTGCCCAATGTCTCCTCATCAGAGGCACCTTCCCTACTGCCCTCCCAGAACAGCGGCCTCTGCCCAAGCTCTCCCTTATCCCCTTACCTGGCCTCGCTTTCCTACACAGCGATCATCTCCATCTGACTGACTCTAAACTTATTTATCCACTTATTGATTATCGCCTGTCTCTGCCCAAGTAGAAGGTAAGCTGTACGAAGGAAGCAGCTTCCATACCTTTCATTACCAATCTCTAGTGCAGTGCTTCTCAGCCTTCTGGCCCTTTAAATACAGTTCCTCATGTTGTGACCCAACCATAACATTATTTTCATTGCTACTTCCTAACTGTAATGTCGCTACTGTTATGAATCGTAATGTAAATATCTGATATGCAGGATGGTCTTAGGCGATCCCTGTGAATGGGGTCGTTCGACCCCCAAAGGGGTCGTGACCCACAGATTGAGAACCGCTGCCCTAGTGTGAAGCACATACATCAGGTGCACAGTAAGCACTTGAGTGCATGAGCGTCTGCATTGCATCTTTGTGCACACCGGGGTTTCTCATGGTCAGATGCAGGAGCAAAACTGCTCATTGACGGAGCAGTTTCCCTACATGCCACTGAGCTGCTGTCCAGATGGCTGGCACTGAGCTTCCCATTTTCCCAGATCCTCTCCATCACTTTTACTGATGGGTGGAAAGTGGAACCACGTTGTTTTAATGTGTATATCCCTGGTCATGGTGCGGTTGTGTGTCTTTTTGTGTTTCCCTAGGACTTGCCTTTCAACTTCTTTGCTCATTTTCCATTGGGTTGGCCTCTCTGGGTCTCAGTGCCCTTCTAACAGTGAAGAGGGTCTGCTCTTGAGCTAGTGTCACAGAGCAGCCAGGGCCATTCAGAAGTCATTCCCCTGCAAGGGCGGGGGCAGTATGACAGTCAGTAGGACCTCAGAGGGGTGCTGGCCTGTCCTCACACAGGACACTGAGGAGCTAGGAAAGTACCGCCCTACCCACAGGGATAGCTGCTGCTCAGCCCCAGGGACATGCACCAGGCCAGAAATCAAGCCCAGAGTGGCCAAATCGTCCAATGTCCCAGAAGAAGCTGGAAAGCCAAATTATGTAAATCTCCCTGGTTTTATGCTGATTACAAATTAAAAAATTTAAAAGCCTGCAGGCTGGGGCAGAGGGATCAGACATAGCTCGCCAGTGACCAGTTTATAACTTCTCCTAATGTTTTCTCCTTTGGAGATCAGGAAATTCTTCCTTCCATCTGACAAGGTCGTGGGGGACACGTCCGCAGAGGGCGGGGAAATCATCAGCTGGATACTGAAGTTTCTTGACTAAAAGGAAGCAGCTGAGCTTCCACTGTTCCCTAATGTGCAGAAGCCCAAGAGCAGAGGCTGAGCTGAGTCCAGGGAAAAGGAAGTGGTGGCACTTGGAGTGGTCGCGTGGCTGGAGAAAACCAAGAGCGGAAAGAAAAGTAAATATCCAGGGAGACAGCCTTCGCCTGTGGGGAGCCCTGCCTGTCCCAGCAGCACTGTGCTTCCTCTGGAGAGAAGTGGGCAGCATCAGCTAGAAGGAAGCAATGGCCTCAGAGACCTGGACTCTGCCACCAGCACACCAAATGACCTGGGACCCGCCCTGGGCCTCAGTTTTCCCCTTTGCACCATGACAGGGTGGGGCTAGGTGCACCCTAAGAGCATGCCCAACCCTGCCCTCTTATGCTGCTGTCATTGCCCACCCCAACAGCTATAGGATATAGATACCCTGTGGCATCTGAGACACCCCCACACATACACCACCACCACCACCAGGCACTGAGCAATCGCTTCAGGAATAACTTCAGATTCAAGCAGCTTTTGTAAACTGCCCCCATTTAAATTAAAACAAATCAATATGCTTTCTAAAATTTAGTCTCAGCTAAACAGCTGTGACAGTTCATAGCAACCTGAACTTGAAATGAACCCACCCTACGTATAAATAAAGCCTTTGATGTCTTCATTAGTTTCTCACATGCCATTTTTTCACAGTCTATCAGGCTAAGTGCTTTGCAACTTATATATATTTTTGCAGGAGGAGTATTTAACCTTCTGATTAGTCACTGCAAGCAGCACAATGACAGAAACCCTGATTTTGCACACAATGAATTTATTGATAGATTTAGCCCATTAGCTGTATTTACCTGTCAGTTCTATGGACACTAATGAGTTGTTTTTCAAGGACTAATGAGAACTGTAATGGCTAATGGATGTTTACAGCTTCACCGCGCCGCACCATGTGATTCCGTGAGCGCCCGCTCCCGTCCCTCTGAGTCTTTAATTGGCACCATCAGAGGACTCTTTAATTACATTTGAGCAGACAATAAAGATCCTGGCCAAATCAATAGGAGGAAGGCAGCAGGATTCTACAGAAGGCTGGTCACTCCAATGGACACCAGCCCCACACTCCCTCCAGCATTGTGACTTCCTTGTGACACACTTTGTTGGGCGCAAGTGTTGAGGAATGTCTATTAGGATGTGTCTCTACAGATCGGCCCCCAGCTCATCCCCTGGGCTGGAGGTTGTTGCCCTGCCAGGGGAATACCAGCCATAAAGTGTGACGCCCTCGGGGCACTGAAAAAACACTGCCTCCTTGGATTTAGTTTGCCTTTTTATTCATCAAGGACATGTCTTCCTACTTGTTACACCCAAAGAGTAGCCCTGGTTGAGGTTAATAGTAACCAGATAATCTTAGCACTAGCAATGGAGAATTGGCTATTAATAAACTTACAAAGACAAACCTGAAATTTGATACTTATTCACTCATTCATGTATTTATCTCTTTACTCGGCATTTATCAAGTACCCACTGAAGATGAAATGCACAAAAAAAGTAAAAATGCAATAATATCTCACCAACAAAATGAGTTAAGGGAAAGAGCCCCTAAATTTACAGAATGCGTTTAAAGAAGTGTAACGATATTATTTTCAAATGCATAAAAACTCATTGCGAAAGGTAACTTTTCTTTACCAAGGCCCCATACTTGCTGGACCTTCTGTTACAAGTTTCTGGTCAGAGTCAATACGCCAGTTGGCTTAAGAAAACCTTGACTTTTTTCGCAGATGACACTGCATTGACCAATTCTTCACAGAAAGAGCAGAGATCCACTTGCCTGATCAATCAAATCTTCATCAAGGAGGCTGGTAAGAATGGGGAGGAGCCTACTGTTTCATAACAGGAGCTGGTTATGGGGATGATAAGGAACTGGTGATGATAAGCCTGGAGAAAAGTGAATTCGTATAATGGGTGGGTTGGGGTGCCACTGAGAGATGACTTTTGTTTGTTGACCCAATGGGGCCATGCCAAGATCACTGGTCATAAGGCATAAAATAGGGCAGCTAACTGAAAACCAACTTCAATTGAATCTATCATGGGATATACTCTCCCACTAGCCTTGTCTTTTCCCAGGACCCTACACAATTCTGGTGGGGAGGCCTCACCTTTCTTGGTACTTCCTTTGGGCCATGAACACATTCAATTTGGTGGTGAGGATGCTGCTCAAGAAATCAGAAGAGCAGTTTCCATAGAGAAGTGGGGGTGGAAACCAGATTGCACAAGGATGAAGGAAGGAGTGGGTGGTGAGGAAGTGGCAGCAGTGACAAGTTGAATGATGGAGAGAGACAGAGCAGTCGCTCAAAGGGTCAGGAGGACCTGAGCACGTTTGTAAGTTTCTGGAAAGATGTCAACTGAAAGGAGAACACTGGAAATGCAAGAAAGGGGAAGTGACTGGAATAATGTTTCAGAGGTGAACAGGAGTTGGGCAAGAACAGAATAACAAAAAGAAAAGGAGGGACTGGCCTCAGAACATGAGAAGGACCCTACTTCCAATAGCAAAAGGGGCACATTGAAAATGCTTAGAATTTTTGAAGTGGAAAAGAGAGAAATGAAGGACACTTCAACCTTTCCTTGTTTTGTTTTCTGAGAAGAATCAGGAGATCTTATTTTTCTCAGCCCCATGCCTGGAAAGTAGTGAAGAAGTTTTGGAGTGGCCACACTAGGGCTCTCAACTAGGGGTCACTTAAAATAAAAGGCCTGGAGAGGACCCCGTGCAGGACCTTAGGAGACTCAATCTGCAAGGCTGCCTGGCTCAGCCCAGGAAGGAAAAGAAGCAGCAAAATGGTTTCGCCAAAGTTCAGAATTAGCAGGAAGTCATGGAGACTCAAGGACGTAAAGGAGATTTCCAGATTGTGAGACCATTGATGGAAAAGCTGACCAGGGGGTCGAGGTTGGGCATCTACAGGAGAATAAATAAGAGAAATAAGAGAAGTAGGGCGGTGGAGAGCCTATTGAGGATGAAGAGAAGGTTTGGAGGAATTGAATAGGATATGGAAAAGGCAAAGGAATTGGGGGGTCAGTGGAATTTCAGGACTGACTGCAGGCTCATTGGGTAACTAACAACAGGATTCTTCTCCAGATTGGGCTCCTCTCACTCTTTGAGAGTATCCTAACTAGGAAAGTAAAGCCATAAGCAGCCTTTTCCTTCCCTATGGGAGACAGAGGTCAGGCCTGACGTGTTTCTGGGGTGAATTATTGGCACTGTTGTGCTCCAAAGTCACAGAGGGTTCCCGCCTCAGTTTCATGACCAACATGCCAATTCCTGTTAGAACAGAAGTATTTCCAGATCCCAGCCTGTAGGAATAGACTCACCATGATGCTTTCTTTGCCTTGGTCTTGTGGGTTCCTTCCCCAGAGAGATGGGGTTGTATTTGGAGTCCCTGAAGCAGACACCAGAAAGATCCAACACCATAGACCAAGTCTTGAGAACGGTCCTATTCCCCAGGAAAGGAATCTTTGGATAGTGCTGTCCTCGGCTGCATCAAGCCAGAGTGCACAACCCCTTTGGCTCTGAAAAGTTCCTGTTGGGATGATGACACCATGAAGGACCATGTTGGAGGCATTGGGAGGGGAACCTGAGCTGCACGTTGTGGTCACTGAGGAAAGGGGAGGATGGTGGGCATGAGAAGTGAACTTGGAGCAGGTCATCAGCACTTCATTCACTCAACAAGCATTTATTGCACAAGTATTACTGGGTGCCAAGTTCTGTGGTTGGCGGGGGGGTGGGGAGTGGGGGTGGGGGTTACCTAGACAGAGGAGACACGGCTCTGAAAAAAAAGAAGCAAACAATATGATGTGAGTCCTGGGATAGTGAAAGGAAAGGGTGCAGTGGGAGGAGAGGTGGGTCACTGGCCCAGGGAAGGCATTTGGAGGAGGGGATTGTGAGCTGAGTTTTACAAAACGAGTAAAAGTAAGTGGGAGAGGCATTTACAGGAGAAAACACAGCAACGTATGTATACATTTATTCACTGGCTTTCTTTACAATTTGCTGTTCTAGAGGCTAGAGACACAACAGTGAGCAAAAGAGCCCCAAATCCCTGACTGCGCTGAGCTTACATTCTAGGATAAGAGTAACCAAGCTATGTTCTGGGACTGCAGGTTTTTTAGCAGAATCAGAACTAAAGGTCTAAAGTGTTAGCAACAAGAGACAACGGTGAGTAGGTGTGCATGGGGTAAAACCATATGGGCCTTATATTCCATAAGAAGTTTGGGGTTTACCTTGAAAGCAGTAGAGGGGGTCACTGGAGAGTTTCACACAGTTGCAATCTGCATTTTAACTGGGCAGTAGTGGGAAAGGTTGGAGGTAGGTTAAGACTTGACATTGACAGACTAGTTAAGAGACAGCTGGAATTCTCTAAATAAGAAACAAGAGTGACTGGAGTGAGGATGGAGAGAAGTAGATAAATTTGAGAGATTTTTCAAAGGTAAAGGCACTAGCAGTGGGTGATCTGTTGGACAAGGAAAGAAAGGGAATTTGGGATAACACTCAGGTTTTCTATGTGGATATCTGGAGATGCTGGTGAGTAGAACGTAGAGGGAAGTAGAGATTTGAGAAGAAAACAATAACTTTTGGATTTGGGAGTTTGAGCTACTGTCACTAAGGAGCCATGCTGAAGCTCAGGGGAGAAACCTGGGTTGCTGAATCCAGCACCAGTGGGATCTGAGGCCATGGGAGGAGGAGAATGAGGGTGCTCAGGGACAGTGGGTATCATTCAGAGAGGAGAGCTGAAGACAGGAATCACCAGCACTAAAGGGTAAGAGGGGCTAAAGCAGAGGAGACTGGAAGAACCAGCGAGAAAGACAGGAGGAGATCCAGGGACATTGGACATGAGGCAGGAAAGCACGGCAAGGGGTCGTATAACTCAGAGAGGTCCTGAAAAGGCTGGAAATAACCATTAGATTCAGAGAAAGCAACATGGAGACCTTAATGAGATTGGTTTCCATGAGCAAGAAGATGAGCATGGTGAGAGGGAGGCAAAGAAGTGGAGACAAGGCCCACTCTTCCAAGAATCTGATAAGAAGAAGAGAGAGAAAGGCAAGGAGGATAAATAATCATTGGGTTGAGGGAGAGAGATATTATTTTTAGACAAAAATGTTTAGTTTGTTCATAACCCAGGAAGAAATATCCAGGAGAGAGGGATAGGAAGCATGAGGTTGGAGCTATGAGACAGAGAAGAAATGACTGTCAGAGCAGGATGGATGGGAAGCCTGGGGGGCTGTAAGCAGGACACACATTCAAGATTGGCCTGGACAGAAGAGCAGGAAGAACAGCTCTGCCTCTTAAGTGGAAGGCAAGGAGACAGGCAGGGCTTGGATGTGGATAAATTGATGATGGGGACACTGGAAAGAAGGGGAGACACAGAAAATGGTCTTCAGCTACCGTGCGGTGAATATGGGTCCTCACTGTCCAAACTAGGGATGTGGCAGAAGCCCTAGAGTGGCCACATCTGGTGCACTCAGCAGTGTGGTGGCGGCCATGAAGGAACCTTAGGATGGAGTCAGACCAGAGCTGTATGCTGATGACCTCTGTGAAGCAAATGGGGCAGGGCATGGGTGTGGCATGGTGCTGAGTGCTTTTGTCATCCTAGTCTTGGCTTCTTGTGACTTCTACCTTCTCTCCTCTCTGCCTTTGAAGCCCCATGGGGTCCACTGCAGCACCACAGAATCCCACCAGCCAGCAGGAAGCTCCAGTTTACTCTTGCCATGGGAAAAACTGTGGACCAAAAGCTGGCACAGAAACCAACGATGCCATCCCCAGAGGGAAGTAGCCTGTGCAATATCAGTGTGCCCAGTCTATTGGCTGGATGACAACAGAGAATTGTTATCGTGAAGAGGAGAAGAAAGGAGAAAGGGTGAGAGGAAGGATGAGAAAGGAAAAGAAGAAGGAAGAAAACATGCATCTCATTCATACTTGTGTGGAAGTCCATGCAGGTGTTTTGGGAATATTCACTTATTTAATTCTCAAACCAACCCTGCAAGATGATATTATTCCTGCTGTAGAAATGAGAAACCAGAAGCTAGCTGGTTAGTCAGTGTCTGCAGAGACCTGTTAAAGAGCTAAGCTTTCAATCCAGGCCTTCTTTTCCTCCCTGGTGGGCACCCTTCCCACGGCTCACATCACTTCCATGAGATTCTGCCTCTGCCACCCCTTTAGCCCTACAAGAACCTACATCACAACCGCAGCCACACCCATCTCTACATCACAGTAACTCAGATGAGGGCCTCCTACCCA
>PVJC01009578.1:0-45571 GCA_004026665.1 Murina feae | reverse complement strand
ATCAATACCTTATACCTTTTATCTTAAGATACTAAAAATGAAAAGTGAAACTAAAACCAAATCAAGGAGGAAAAAAAATTTAAGTGAGACAGAATTACATAAAATAGAGATTAGAAAAACATTGACTAAATGAACAAAACCAAATAAAAGGAATCAATATTTAGGAGAAAGGAGTAAACTATTTGTAGATGATATAATCATTTATATAAAAAACATATGGAATTCATTAAAACTATTATAATTAATAAACAAGTTCAGAAATCTTTTGGCGTCCTGTAAAATAAAAGCCTAATATGTAAATCGACCAAATTGTGGAACTACCGGAAGAACGACTGGTCGCTGTGATGTACACTGACCACCAGAGGGCAGACACTCAATGCAGGAGCTTCCCCGAGCCAAGGTGTGTGCCAGCTGTGGTTCCCAGATTGCTCTACTGATAGTTCCACAAGTCGGCGCTTATTGTGGGCCAGGCCTAGGGACCCTACCCGTGCACAAATTTCATGCACCAGACCTTTAGTATAAGTTAATTATGCAAGAAACAATTGTATTTCTATACACTACCAATGAATAATACTTTATGAAATAGGATATCAATTGCCTTTACAATAGCATAAAAAATAAAGTATTTACAAATAAATTAAGCCAAAGAGAACAAAATGTATCTGCTGAAAACAGCAAAACATTGATGAAGTTATTAAAAGAAGACTTAACTATAATAAAAGATAATACCTGTTCATTGTCCAAAAGACAATATTGTTAAATGGCAATGCTCCCTAAATTCAACTATAAATTTGAGTCAATGCTTATCAAATTTATCTGGCTTATTTTGTAGGAATTGACAATATGATTCTAAATGTTATATGGAACTTCAAAGTACAAAAACACAGTGAAACAAACTTGAAAACAAAGAAGAATTCTGAAGTACTCACATTTTCTGATTTAAAAATTACTATAGAAGTACTGTAATAAAAACAAGTTACTAAAAAGAAGATACATTTGACTTTATCATAATTAAAGACAAATGACACAGTGAAGACAATGAAAACAGCCTGGTGCATGCTAGAAAATAATATATGTGTCATGAAACTTGTAGCCAAAATAAATAAATAACTTTTACAACTCAACAGTAATGAAACAAATTACCCAATGGAAAAATAGGCAAACATAGACATTTCCCCAAAGAAGATAAACAAATGGCAAATAACTATATCCTATATAATAAAAGGGTAATATGCAAATTGACCCCAACAGCACGACGACTGGAAATGACTGGTCACTATGACACACACTGACCACCAGGGAGCAGATGCTCAAGGCAGGAGCTGTCCCTTGGTGGTCAGTGCACTCCCACAGGAGGAGTTCTGCTCAGTCAAAATCCAGGCTGATGGCTACCAGCACAGCAGTGGTGGTGGGAGCCTCTCCCACCTCCTCAGCAGTGCTAAGGATGTCTGATTGCAGCTTAGGCCTGCTCCCTGTTGGCAAGTGGACATCCACCAAGGGCTTCTGGGCTGCCAGAGGGATGTCTGACTGCCAGCTTAGGCCCGATCCCCCAGGGAGTGGGCCTAAGCCAGCAGGTGGACATCTCCCAAGGGGTCCCAGACTTCGAAAGGGCATAGACCAGGCTGAGGGGAACCTCCTCCCCCACCCCTGAGTGCACAAATTTTTGTGCACTGGGCATCTAGTATAAATATAATTCAGCATCACTAGAGAATAGTGTAATGTAAACCAATGAGACAGTATCTCACACCCAGTAAGGATGATTACAATACATAGTAATAAGTATTGTCAAAGTTATGGAGTAATTGGAACTTCCTTCATTGTTGGTGGGAATGTGTAATAGTGCTGTTACTTTTAAATCAACCTAGAGTCACCATATGACCTAGAAATTCTACTCCTTTATGTCCAAGGTAATGAAAACATACATACATGCAAAAACGTATTCACAAATACTCATAGCAGCATTACTCATAATGGTCAAAAATTTGAAACAACCCAAAATTTAATCGACTGGTAAATGGGTAAGTAAAATAAGGTATGTCCATTCAGCAATAAAAAGAAATGGAATTCTGACGTATGCTGCATCCTGCATAAAATTTGAAAATATTCTTCTAAATGAAAGAAACACCTCACAGAATCCACATACTGTATGATTCCGTTTACATGAAACATATAGAATAAACAAGTCTTAGAGACATTAACTGTCTGTGGTGGGTGGTGGAGAGGGGAAGATTTGACACACAATAGGGAGTGACCACTAGCAGGTACAGAGTTTTCTTCAGGAGTAACACAAATGTTCTAAAATGATTGTGGGGGTGGTTGCATATCTTTGTGAATATATTAAAAATGTAGTTATACATTTTAAGTGAGTGAGTTTCATGCTATGTGAATTATAACTCATTAAAACTATTTAAAAACTGAGATAACACTTCACACTCAGTAGCATGATTAAAATTTTTAAAGTCTGAAAAAGACCAACTGTTAGGATATGAAGCCATTGGAGCTCCCATATATATTTTTTGGAATTATAAAATGCTACAGCAACCTTTGTGCGTTCTTAAGTAGTTTCATATAGTTATACACTCAATCGCCATAGAAATGGGTGATTGTACTTCTTATAAATTCAACCAAGAGAAATAAAAATAAATGTATTCATACAAGAATGATATGGTGCTAATGTTTATAATAACTTTGTTTGTTATATGCATATTTAGAAGAAACACAAAGGTCTATCAAAAAGTCAATATATAAGCTTATAAACTAATGTATTATTCACAAATTACCACAACAAATTGTTGTGCTATAACAAAATGCCAAACTTAGGGTGCATTTGGAAATATGTGTTCGGGGGCCGCATATTTGTAGCAACCAAAACCTGGAGCCATTGGTACCACAAAGTGAACACAACACAGAAGCCATATGCCATGTACCCTTCCCTGGCCCTGGCCTTTCCAGGGCTGGTCATGTCTGAAGTTCATCGTACTGAGGAAGTTCCTGAACTTCCTTTGCTGATATAAGGTGGAAGGCTACAAGACGATTATGAGGGCTGTTTTCTTCTTAATTTAATTTTATTTAAATAAAATTAAAGGCCTGGAATGATATCAAAAAGGTCTATTTCTCTTAGCGAATGAGAGTCGGCAAGGGCAAAATGAAAAATCATCCTTGCATCCAGCATAGGGGTCCTCACATCATCTATTATGAGGACAAAGGCATCAGCTAAGACTTCAGAAACACCTTGGAATCATTCGGCTTAATGTAAGCAAACTGAACATTTTGAAACTTTCTCCTGGTGGGCATGTGGGCCATTTCTGCATTTGGATTGAATGCTTTCCACAAGCTAGAGGACCTGCATAGCACTTGGTTTAAGCGGCCTCCCTCCAGAGTAACTACAACCTTCCTAGGCACAGGATGCTCAGTACAGACTTTAGCAGAATCGTGAAAGCCAAGATATCCACGAGCCCTTCCTCGATTTCCAAAACCAGCACTGCTTCAATGTTGCATCCTCTGACTAGTCTTCCACAGTCACATAATTCTGCATTGTTTGGGAGTTTTGCAATAAGTATTTCTAATTAAAAAATAATTAAAGTGGACTTACTCTTTAATCCATGAAGTCCATGTCTAAGAAAATATTTTTTTATTGGAATCAGAGATGCAAGCAATATTTATATGCAAGAATATTCATTTTATAATGTTGCATAGAGAAATTAGAAATAACCAACTATCCAAGACCAGGGGTAGAATTAGGTTGTTTGGATGTAACAATGGGTTGATATCAATCATTGAAATGCTTTTATGCTGGCAGTAGTTTATAATACAGGGAAGATGCAATATAAATTAAAATAATAACTACATATTTATCAATATACCATTTTAAAACATATATATATATTTCTAAACCAGAAAAATTTACAAAATTGGCAGTAGTATTTCTCAAATTATTAATGACATTTATTATTTAGCCCTTCTATATTTTACACATCTATAATAATAAAAGTATAATATGCTAATTAGACCACACAGTCTAACAACCTTCCAGACATCATTCCAGATGTCCTTCTAGACAAAGCCACGGTGGGAGAGGCTGAGGCAGTTAGGGGCAATCAGGCAGGCAGGGGAGTGGTTTAGGGGTGATCAAAAAGGCAGGCGAGTAGTTAGGGGAGATCAGGCAGGCAGGCAGAGGTGGTTAGGGGCAATGAGGCAGGCAGGCAAGCAGTTAAGGGTGAGCAGGCAGGCAGGTGAGCATTTAGGGGTGATCAGGCAGGCAGAGTGGTTAGAGGTTATTAGGCGAGCAGGGGCAATCAGGCAGGCAGGCAGAGGAAGTTAGGGGTGATCAGGGTGGCAGGCACAGTGGTTAGGAGTTATGAGACAGGCAGGCAGGCAAGTGGTTAGTAACCAGTGGTCCCGGATTGGGAGAGGGATGTCCAAGTGCCATCTCCAAGTGCCAGTTTAGGCCCAATTCCTCTGTCAGGCAGACATCCCCCAAGGGGTCCCCGGTTGTGAGAGGGTGCAGGCTGGGCTGAGGGACACCCCCCCCCCATGCACCAATTTCATGCACCAGGCCTCTAGTCTAATATAAATGTGTATTACTTTTATGCAATAAAACAAAAAGTATGTGCCTAGAACATAAAATATGCTAAATTAATAGTGGTTGAATAAAAATAAAATTAAGCAAAATGTTCAAAATAGTGTAAGATGACTAGATATGTGTAGGTGTTTCTAATGTATAATGGGAAATAGAGAAAATGCTTTTAATGATGAATGAGAGGTTGCTTCATATTTTTGTATTAAACACCATGTGAAATTGCCAGTTTTGTAGATACATGGTAGTCAAATATTAGCAATTTTCTATTTAAGCCTATTACATTGAAAATATATTCTAAGGATCTATTATGGAGAGAAATATCCATATAGAGCACTTATGGGAAGAAAACATCAATTTCTGCCCCCAAAGCAGCCATTTTCAGGTTTGAAAAATTTTCAGGTTTGAGGAATTAAAAGGACTTTACTAGGATATATTTTCCATGTTGATCATTTTTTTTTCAATATTTAGCTTAGACTTGGATTTCATTTTTCTATAATAGCAACAGTACATGAGGTGATAATATCTGCAGTGCAGCTCACAAAAGCCTATTTAACCCACAATGTAGCTGAAATATCATAGTAATTTTTCCACATAAAATCGTGTTCATAATAATGTTGCTATGGGGAGTTGAATGCAGAGTTTATTTCTAATGGAAACATTAGAAAACATGGCTCCCATGGGACTAGAACCCCTGTTCCCTTTGTTGCACATTATAGTTTGGATAAAACTGCTTTAATGGCATGTGGCCCACAGGAGCATATTTTGCTTTCAGCATTCATGGATTGCTGGCAGTGCATATCATTTCTGCTTTCAGCCTGCTTTGCTAAGAAGATGGGAGGTCGGCCAGGCATCTGCCAACGTGTGCTGTGTCTTGTTTCAGCCACTGATTTGCCTAGGGCCTCTAGTTAGGTCACTTAAGTTGTTGTGTGACCAAATTTCCATCTCTGAAGAAAATATACTTCCTAACAATGTGTTCATTGGGGATGTTAGTAAATATAATGAAATTGATTAAGTATTATTTGAATAACATAAGTCTTTTATAATGAAGGCTCACATTAGGCAACTGATTGAACTATTTGGATTCAATGTAAAACTGAATACTGGAAATAAACCCAACAAAAGTTGTTTCCTACATGTGTTCTTTTATTGTTGGGTTATATGTATGCCATTTATTTGGTGTGAGTACTTAGAAGAGGGTATGGGGACAAAGAAGTGCAGAATAACCAGGGGAAAATACATACGCATGAACATAAGTGCACCCTACAATGAAGGAGATAATGTGATACTTTATAAATATGGAATGGATACACTATTCCTCTAGTGGGAATCAGAATAATGATTGTGATTGTCAGGTAGTGTGCAATGTAGTAGAGTGTTAAATTACTACTGGAGAAGGAATTTTTTACTTAAGACCTTATATTTATTATATACTAAAGGCCTGGTGCACAAAATTTGTGCACTTGGAATGAGGGGGGGGGTCCCTCAGCCGAGCCTGCGCCCTCTTGCAGTCCAGGAGCCTCCAGAGGATGTCCGACTGAAGGCTTAGGCCTGTTCCCCCGCTGCACTTACCAGCCATGAGCCCAGCTTCTGGCTGAATGGTGCTCCCCCGTGTGAGCACACTGACCACCAGGGGACAGCTCTTGTGTTGACTGTGATAAGGTTGAAACTGGCTCTCCAACATACCCCAAGGGGTCCCAGATTGTGAGAGGGTGCAGGCCAGGCCTAGGGACCCCACTGGTGCATGATCAAGGCCAGGGAGGGAGGTGGGAGGTTGGCCAGCCAAGAAGAGACTGCAGGAGGGCTCCAGGGTGTGTCCAGCCCATCTCCCTCAGTCCAGATTGCCAGACCCCAGTAGCAAGCTAACCTACCTGTTGGAGTGTCTGCCTCCTGGTGGTCAGTGCATGTCATAGCGACTGGTTGACCAGTCAGTTGTCTGCCCCTTGGTGATCAGAGCACATCATAGCAAGCAATTGAGCAACCTTAGCATATCATTAGCATATTACGCTTTGATCGGTTGAATGGACAACTGGGCAACCAGACACTTAGCATATAAGGTTTTTATTATACAAGATTATATTATAAATACATGACATGTAATATATATTTTTTATTGTATATATTTGATTTTTTATAGTAAAGCAAAAATAAAACAAGGGAAATTTAATTGTAGTGACAGAATACACCCCATAGTATGAGAATGTACACATTTTAGCAGGGGTCCTCAAACTACGGCCCACAGGCCAAATGCGACCCACAGGGACATTTATCCAGCCTGCCGGGTGTTTTTGCTGCCTTGTTTTTTTACTTCAAAATAAGATATGTTCAGTGTGTATAGGAATTTGTTCATAGTTGTTGTTGTTTTAACTATAGTCCAGCCCTCCAATGGTCTGAGGGACAGTGAACTGGCTCCCTGTTTAAAAAGTTTTAGGACCCCTGCTCTACAGATTATTTATTATGACACACCCTCATTATTGTACCTCTGATATAGAAAAATTCTAGTATTTAATTTCTAATCTCTCTTTTATTTTTGTATGTGAATGCCATGAGCCAAATGTGGTTAAGGGAAAGAAATGTTTCTTTTTTATTTTTTCACCAATATTTTTTCCATTTCTTATCTATTTGCTCGACAAGGCATTTTAATCCACTTGGTTCTATTTTGATGGTTATCTGTGTTATCAAGAGGCAATATGGGATATTGGTTAAGGGCCTGCCTCTAACACTAGACTCCTTGGTTTTAAATGCCAGCCCTGTCATTACTACCCGTGTGACCTTGAGCAAGATGCCTCATCTCTCAGAGGCTCAGATTCTTCATCTGTATTATTGGAAATGGAATAGGATTGATGAGAGGATTAAATGAGTTCATGCTCTTTGTACAGCTCTTGGAACATTTTATTCCTTGAAAGCTGTCAAAAAAATTTTTTTTTCTTTTTAGTCTTTTGCTAGGTACTCTCTGAATGATGTCCTTATGTTTGGTTCCACTAGTTTGGGGCAGACATAATAATAATGTTAATGTTGAAATAACAGAAAACAATGTTTATTGAGAAATTTTGATGTAATATACTAATTGTTTTAAATAAAATTTCCACTGATTCTCACAGTACTGTGCAAAGGAACTTGTAAAGATCATGTAGTTAAGAAAAAGGTGTTAAAATTTGATTAAATCCATGCATAATACTTATTTAAACAGATGTCTAAATAATGTCCTTATTACCCACTCTCATGTATGTTACATTCCAAATAAGCCTGACCACATTCAGAGAATCCTATATAATAAAAGCATAATATGCAAATTGTCACCTTGACCAGGAGTTGTCTGGGAGTTGGACTAGGGGGCAGGCCGGCCGGGGGAAGGGAGGGAGGCCCTGGCCAGCAGCGGCAGCCACTATGGACCTTACCAGTGCCAGAATTTTGTGCACTGGGCCTCTTGTCCATTGATAACTTTCTTTATCCTGGGTCTGGACATAAGGTCTTATGATGCTCTTTCTATCTCACTATGAAATATTTAAGCTGTAAGTAATTTATGTAAGCAACTTTACAGCTCCAGATTTTGTCCAAATGCACAAACACTTTTTAAAGCTTTCTGACAAATGGCAAGGATAAGATTTTTAACTATATGATAGAATGGAAAATTCTAAATGGCTGACTTACTATAATTTAAGGGCATAATATCAGATTAAAACTATATGAGTGCATTGTTTAAGAGAGAGACAACTTTACACAAAGTTAAGGTTAAAACTTGGTTATAGCACAGTATTATTTGGCCTACAAAAGGTGTGTATGTGTATATTTGTGTACATGCACTTGTGCATGCACGGACATTTTATTTTATGCCGGTGAGGTTGGGCAAGACATGCACTGTCCAGATCCCAGAGTTTACTTTTCCTTTCTCTCTTTGCAGTGAACCAATACATTGCTAGACCAATGGACACTTCTATATTACCTTTCAGGCATTTTCAAGCCTTTGAGTTCTAATCCCTACATTTATTAAAAAATCATTATGAATATGGAACTAAATATCTTGTGTATTGTGGAGGCCTTCTATCTTAGGACTACTTGATCACTTTCTTATACATTTCTCCCCCCCTCTAATTCCAAGTAAGATGTGAGATAGCTATTTGAGATATTTAATTTGTTTAGCTTCTGAAGTTTTTTGCTTGATTAGGTTAGATATAACGGGGAAATCTGAAACACATCAATAAGGCAGAGACTCTGAAAAACCATCCCATTTTCTATTTGGATCAACACTTTTAAGGAACTTGATGGCATGCCTCTTAATTAGGGGTGTAACTATGTGTGTGTGTGTGTGTAATAAAGTGTGAGCATATGGGTATTGACGATGTTTTTGGAGCACACATCTGCCAATTAGATACAGATTTATTTGTGTTATTTCTGAGACTAAAATATTCATATCTACTTCCCTATTTCTTTTGTGATGACTTACAACAAAATGGATATGTGGATGTTAAATATCAAGATCAGAAGAAAAAAAAACCCAGGCAAAATAGATTAAGATTTACTCAGAAGGGCATTTGCTAGGAACCACCATTTGTGTTGTAACATGAAGCTTTCCATTAAATCCTATTGCATCTTCCTTTTATGAGTAATTCTATGAAAAATGTCCCTGAAGGGATTTTTCTAAGGGAGATGGGTGATAGGAGGAGGTGCCAATACAGAACAGGAAAGATTGTGATGATAAAACACATAAGGGGTAAATTCTTTAAATGTCACTCCCCTGAGTTCCACAGGTATCAGAAGTTAGCTTTTGCCTTAATCACTCACCCCATTTTATTAACATAACTAGAAGCCCGGTGCACGGATCCATGCACATGTGAAGTCCCTCAGCTTGGCCTGCGGGGATCAGTGGACCTTTGTGCCACTGCGGCCCGGCCTTACCCACCCTCTCATCCGGCTCCAGCTCCCTGTTCCTGTCTATCCCGAACAGCACAAAGTAATGTGCCAAGCTGCAGACAGGCAGGGAGGAACCTATGCCTGGGCTAGGCTCTGCACCACTCCTGCTCATTCCAGCCCCAATGTGCATGCCACTGCCACCTCTCAGGCATGCAGGGGGAGTGATCATGGGAGAGGCTTGCTCCGCCACAACTTCGCTAGCCAGGCTTGTGCCACCCCAGCTGTGCTGGCCAGCCATCAGCCCCTCCTCTGGAGCCTGTCTGTCCATTGAGTGGATGCTCCCGCTGTGGCTGTGGGATCACACTGACCATAAGGGGGCAGCTCCTGTGTTGAGCATCTGCTCCTGGTGGTGAGTGTGTGTCATAAATACTGACTGGTAGTCTGGTGTCCAGTCCTCAGGTTGCTTAGGCTTTTATATATATACTAGAGGCCCGGTGCACAAAAATTTGTGCACTCAGGGAGGTCCCTCGGCCCAGCCTGTGCCCTCACACAGTCTGGGAACCCATGGGGGATGTCCACCTGCTGGCTTAGGCCCACTCCCTGGGTAATCAGGCCTAATCTGGCAGTCAGACATCCCTCTGGCAGCCCGAGAACCCTTAAAGGATATCCACTTGCCAACGGGAAGCAGGCCTAAGCTGCAGTCGGACATCCTTAGCGCTGCTGAGGAGGCAGGAGAGGCTCCCACCACCACTGCAATACTAGCAGCCGTCAGCCTGGCTTGTGGCTGAGCAGAGCTCCCCCTGTGGGAGTGCACTGACCACCAGGGGCAGCTCTTGCATTGAGCATCTGCCCCCTGGTGGTTAGTGTGTGTCATAGTGATCAGTCATTCCCTGTTGTTCTGCTGTTAGGGTCAATTTGCATATTACCCCTTTATTATATAGGAAATGTAAATCACTTACTTACTAGTTGTGACTTTCATTTTTCATTCACGTATTGGTTACCTATTTGAAAATATTTATTGCCTACTATATTCCAAGCACCAAGGAGCAAGGTATACAATATACAGACCCAATCTATGGTGGACACTGTCTGTGCTTGGTCCATGATGGGGAGACATTACTACTAGGTGCTCTGTGTGACTTTCCCCTGCCCTTCTGCATCTGTGCTGTAGACCACCTGTGCCACTGCAGGGGCGAGCTACCCTCCCCAAGCAGGCTGAAAGTGGTGAGAGATCAACAGCCCTTGGGAGCAATCTTTACCAAGGACTCTCTGGAGTTAGTATATAAATACGTCTGTTCACTTTTCTTGTTAGTAGGATAATATTGAAGAACTTAAGCTGTCAAATGTCTCAGTTTCCCTATGCGATTAGGCTCCACTGTATAATAATATACTTTTTATCAGCTCTTATCTCTTCCCCATATTGCATTCCTCTCCTCATCTGTATTGGTGCAATTTGGATGTCCCACAACAACTGCTCATTTGAATCCTAATCACAGGTCAGCTTTTGGCAGGACCACATTATAACACAGTACCTGCGGTCAGGTGACTTACACTCTACTACAGTGTAACTCAAAATAAGGTCAAATGTTATCTGCATTTGAAAGTAATCTATATGCTTGGAAAAGCACAATATTCTAGACACATTGAACCCAAATCTCTGAAGGAGGAGTTTAGTGATTTAGACTCTTAACCTGCTCTCTGGTTGATTCCTATGCTCCCTCAAGTTTGAGAACCATTGATCTAATGAACAGCTCAATTTTGCAAGTCTTCTTGCCTTAACTTGCAAAGATATTGAGTCATAATGATTTAATAGATTTTTGTCAAATATTTAATACTAGGGGCCCAGTGCACAAAATTCGTGAACTGCGGGGGGGGGGGGTTGCTCAGCCCAGCCTGCCCCCTCTCACATAGTGGGAGCCCTCAGGGGGTGTCCTACTGATGACTTAGGCCTGCTCCCTGCTCCCCTTGAAAGTGGGCCTAAGCTGCAGTCTGGCCTCCTTTTGTGGGAGGTGACCAGGCTAATCAGGGGAAGCCACCAGCTTCATCACCCCATTGCTGCAGCCACTGACAATCAAGACAGCCATCAAGGTGTTTTCATCAACACGGACTCTAGTCTCTTCACCATGAAGAAATGACAACTTTCTTTAGGCATTTTCACAATGTGTCTTTCATAGGATATGACATTCCTTTCTTCTTTTTTTATCCTCACCTGAGGATATGTTTTCATTGATTTTTAGAGAATGTGGAAGAGAAGGGATAAACAGAAACATAAAAGTGAGAGGAACACTTTGATTGGTCACCTCATGCATATGCCTTGACCTGGGCCCTGGCCAGGGAGGACCCTGCAACCTAGGTACATGCCCTTGGTCAGAATTGAACCCAGACCCTGCAGTCAACAGGCTGAGGCATTATGCACTGAGCCAAACTGGCTAAGGCAGGATATGACATTTCTTAGCCTTCCAGCAATGGGCCTTCATTTTCATTCTCCAGGAGTGTGGTGGAAAAACCCTAGATTGCCTTTTTGGATTCTTATTACCCAAGTTACTAAGAATATTACCAGTGGCATACAGGGAGCTTAGCCAATGAGCATTAAGAAAAGGTGTTTCCTCTGTAGTTCACTGAGATCACCAGCTCCACCCCTGCCCCTCCAATCCCAGCTCCACCCCTGCCCAGGCCTGTAACCTCTGGCCAAGGATATAGGCCTGGGCAGGGGTCCCCCAAGCCCCTCCAATGGCCAGCTTCACAGAGCCCAGGCCTCTGCGATCACCAGCTCTGATCCTTCCCCCTGCCATTGCCAGCTCTGCCCTTGCCCCACTGGCAGCTTCTGGCCAAAGCTACAGGCCTATGCAGGGGACCCCCAGGCCCCTCCAATAGCAGACTCCACCCGTGCCCCACTACAGCCTCTGGCCAAGACTACAGGCCTGGGCAGGGTACCCCCAAACCCTTGCTTTGCCAGCTCCACTGGTGCTCAGATCCCTGCAATCTCAGGCCTTGCCCCTGACCAGGCCTGAGGCCTCTGGCTAAGCCTTATGTCTGAGTAGGGCACCCTCATATTCCTCTGATCACCAGCTCTGCCGCTGCCCCCTCCCATCACGGGCTCTGCTCTTGCCCATGCCTGAGGCTTCTGGCGAAGGCCTCTGTCCTGGGCAGGGGACCCCCCAGCCCCCTCTGATCACCTGTTCCACCCCTCAGGCCCCCTGCCTCCCCTGCCACTTGCCTGGTTAACAGGCCTAACCACTTCAGTGGCAGGGCTTGGCCTGACTAGGTGCCACCATCTTGTGGCTATGGGTGCCACCATCTTTGTGATAGAGTGATGCCTAATTTGCATATTACTCTTTTATTAGATAGGATTTCAGGGATAAAATATGTTTAATGAAAGTAAATTTTTTAAGAAAAATAATTACTTTTATTTTTGTATTTAAAACATCAAAATGCATTTGAAAAACAGGGATATCTTTAAATTTCAAATTGTTTGGATTATCAAACTTGAATGAAGTTTTGAGCAAAATTTGCATATACTATATAGAGATATACAAATAAATACTGTTGTCATATTTGTGCTTTGATGAGAGTATTTTGTATTTTAACTAAGAGCATATTTTAGCATTTATCAATTTGCTTATTCACCCCCTAATCATTAAAAAACTATGTACTTAATTACAAAATTAAGTATTAAATTAAAAGATAGCAGTACAGAAGTGAAAAAGCAAGACATGACTACCACTTTCAAACACAGAGTAATTCTATGAGATCTAGGACATTCTTATTAAAATATAAACTTGAAATAAATTTCAAAAATAAGCATTTGCCCTAAATATCTAATGATAAGGAAATATATTATTAGTGATTAATACTTATGGTTTCCTATTCTTTAAAAAAAAAAAATCCCTTCACAACTTCCGGCACACCTTTTATCATTTCCCAGGAACTGTAGTTAGTGAGAGGGATATGTTTACTTCTTGTTCAGAAGAAATGGCATGGTGTGTAGGGAGATGTGAAGTTTTCCACCTGTATGTACCTAAAAATTCTTCAACTGAAAATTTATATTATTGTTGTTGTTTTTTTCATCTTACACATAGCACAGATAACTTGGAAAATGCTATTATTTCTAATGACTTCAAAATACATGCTTTTAATCAATAAGATTAGAAAGCTTATTTATCATCTGTGTCCAGCTTTTTAAGAAGATAGATAGATAGATATATATATATATATATATATATATATATATATATATATATGACAAGTAGTCTGTCAAAATATGGAAACCATATTTGCTTTCTAGGTTTAGACCTGCCAGTGAACCTGCTGGTATACTTGCATCTCGTAGTATTGACATTTTGGAATTTCATTTATGGGAATTTTATAGACATGTGTTAGTGTTTAACAGCACTACCTGAAACAAAACAGTAAAAAGTAAGAACGATATTTTGTACAATATGGTTATACATTTAACAGCCCATTTCAATAGGCTCAAATGCTCATTTGAAATAAATGCTGTAATCATCTGTATATTATGTTGTGTGTTTACTACCCCAAGTTAAATCTCCTTCCATCACCATTTATCTCCCCTTTACACTCCTCTGCCTCCTCCCCATCCTCCTTCCTTCTGGTAATTACCACGCTGTTGTCTGTGTCTAAGACTTTTTTTTTTCTTCTCAATCCCTTCATCTTACCCACGTCAGCCCTTTAAACTCCCTCTCTTCCGATAGCTGTCAGTCTGTTCTCTATGTCTATGCATGGTTTCTACCTGAGTTGTTAGTTTACGTTGTTCATTAGATTCCACATGTAAGTGAAATCGTATGGTGCTTGTCTTTCTCTGACTGGTTTATTTCACTTAGCGTCATAATCTTCAGGTCCATCCATGCTGTTTGTTACAAAAGATCAGATTTCCTTCTTTTTGTGGCCGAGTAGTATTCCATTGTGTAAATGTACCACAGCTTTTTTATCCACTTATTTGGCACACCAATAAATTCAGTACTAAATATGTAAATAAATAGATAGATAAGTAGATGGATCAATAGATAAATATTTCAGTACTGTCAAAGTGATGTTCCAGCCATAAGCTCACAACACGAGAACCACTTAGCAAATGTGATGACAAACTGGTCTGTAAAAGAAAATTTTTTACCTATTTTCACCAGCCTTGGCTTTCCAGTTTGTGCTGCCTCCACTGATTAGTCTGATTAAACAGTGTTACACAATATATAATAAAATATGTATGAAATGAAAATTATTATTTGACTTTAAATAAAATGCTGTTATGACCATTCCTTCCTGTATCATATTTTTTTTCTCGTCTCAAACATGTGCCCATGTGAGTTTTTCATTAACAAGTCATTTTCTCAAATATCTTGACTGTATTCCTGTGTTCCAAAACGTGTTTCTGCCAGCTTGATCATTATTTCTGTGCCTGTTTTGCTCTCACATTTTTTTTTCTGCTATCTCTGGTTAATTTTGTCCCTTTTTTCTGAAAATAATATGCAGGTTTTCAGAATTGTTCCCTGTTTTCTGATCACTTCATATGAGCAACATTTATCATTATTCAAGATGATGGTATATTCCACTAGTTATCAAGGAAAAGACAATTTCACACACAAAAACAAACAAAACACCTGCCACTGAAGTTGAAGATGAGGAAAAATGTTGGCAGTCTTATCATTTTCTGCATCACCAGATTTTCATCTCACCATATTGTAGACAAAATGTGGAAAATGATTTTATTGATTAAGTTTATTGTCTACCTCAGTAGTATGCAATATACATTATGCATGCTATAGAAAATCTGCTGTTGAAGGAAGAAGGAATTCTTTGTACCTTAGAGTTTTACAGAGGTTAGAGTTACACGGATAGCAGAAGCTGAGAGGTAAATTCTTAAAGAAAGGAGATCCACATTATGATCAGGGAAAAGCAACCTTACTGCAATTATATGAAGAAAGGAAGAATACATATTGTAAGGGCAAAGAGAGTCAGAAAGATTTTAAAGTATTTAAAGTGAACTACCCCATATAAACAAATAATGTGTGAATACACAGGTGTATTCTAAAGGTGACCTCTATGGTTGACAGTGTTCTCAAAACATGTGGACTGGAAAAGGATGGACATAAAATAAAATGTCAGTAATTTCTTCATGTCTTTTTTTTAATCTTGTGCCCATGTGGATGAGATAGGAGTAGCAAAAATTTTATATACATACTACTTTCAGTTTTAAAATTATTTTTCTTATTTTCAGCCTAACCAAAGTACTTATGGAATGATCAATTTGAATCATGATGCTAAATATTTACATTTTCTTAACTATTTTTAAGACAGTTATTAGGGTGGATCAGGTCAGAATGGTGCTGGCAGTGGTATATCAAGATCAGGAGAAAAATGAATTTCAGGGGCAGAACATTAGGGCACATGGTCCATGTGCCTCTCCTCATGAGGACATTCTCCTTCTAGTGATAACTCAGATATTTGAGGTTTTATTTTATGAATGAAGCCCAACTTCTGGCAATTTTGGCAAATTAAATATATATTACTTCTGTTTGCTCCCCACATCACACTAAAATGTCAGAAAATGATACAAGTTAACATATACATCTGTAAGTTCAAACATGGAAAAAGACACACAGTAATAAACAATGAGAAGTAGAAAACAGAGGGACATAAGATAACTCATTAGCACCAGAACAGAAGACATTCTAACGCATCAGGGGGAGAGCTCAGCGAAAGCATGTGTCACTCACAGAGAACCACACAAGCTGGAGGCACTTCTGAGAGCAGGGTGCTTATCAGGCAATGAAAAGGAGAATTGTTTGGAAATCTGTCTAAAGGACAGTCACCTGCATCTAACTGAAGGCTAATTGTGTGAAGAGGTGGCCATGGTTGAGACCTGGCTCTGGGCATGTGGGCACCAGCATGGATGTGGATGGAGATACTTGGAGGAAAGCCAGGGGTCTGAGAAAGCCCATGTGGAGATGAGTAAAGCCACTTCTCCCAGCAGCTCTGAGAACGCTAGCTGCTGGGCTTGTAGCCTACAGGCCGGATACCCGATAAGTTCCCTCCGGGGAAACTGAGAGATGAAGAGGCTTTGATAGTTATAGTTCCCCCAGGAAACACTTCAGCCTGATCACCATACAAAGAAAGCCTGGCAGTCGACTTACATAAAAAATGAGAAAAGGTTGTGTATTTGTAAATCAAGAAAAGGGCTAAAAACACAAGAGAGAAAAATTTGAAAATGAGGATATCTTAAGAAAAGTTAACAATCAACACATTGAAAAATTATTGCAGAAAGACCAAAAAACTAAGCGACGCTTTGAAGAGGTGGAGAAATCAGTTTTCATAACGCGCACGATCCCTGGGGAGTCCAAAAATCCCAAATCCAGAGCGAGTGTAGCACTTTATAACTGCCCCTGGAGTTCATTCATTTGCAAATATACTCCCTCCCCCCAAGGCCCTGAAGGGAGAATTCTTTTCATCTACCCTTCCCCCAGGTTCAGGGCTCAAAAACAAGGCCCTCTGCCTTACCTACCAGGGGACAGGGCTTTGTTTGGTTTAATGGCCTAACATTCCTTGCAGAACCAGCCTTCCTCCTCAAAATAAAGTTAGCAAAACCTCCCAGAATATAAATGGAAAATGACATAAAAAAATGACGTTGGATGATTCTCATAAAATATCCAACATCCAAACAACTGAAAGAGATAAAAGTGAAAAATATGAAGGTATACTAGAGAAAAGAAGAAAAGAAGCTAGAATTCTATGTCAATCATTCATCATGTGTGTTCTTAGAGTAGTAGTATTGGGTGGTTGTTTAACGTAGGGGTTAAGACATGGGCTCAGAAGCCCAACTTGAGGCATTTTTATGTTGATCTAGCAACCATCTCCATGACTTAGAATTTAAATTTAAATTTCTTAAATTTACCTTTGTCCAAGGAAATACGACTCAGCTATCTTACAGGGCTGCTTTAAGGACTAAATATGTAAATAGTATAAAATGCAAAGAGCAGTCTCTGGCATCTAGGGAGTTTTTAGTGTTAGCTACATTGTTACTTTATTTATAGGCCTCCAAGCCCTCAAAAATTTACTTGTTTTCAATGACCTAAAATAATGCATGATCTATTATAATTACAACCATCAATAAAGAATAAGGAAAAAATTCCCAGTTTCAGTGACTCAGTGGTTGAGCCTCGATCTATGAAATAAAAGGTCATAGTTTGATTCCGTCGAGTCATATGCCTTGGTTGCAGGTTTGATTCCCAGTAGGGGATGTGCAGGAAGCAACCAGTCAGTGATTCTCTCTCATCATTGATGTTTCCATCTCTCTCCTTTCCTCTCTGAAATGAATTAAAAATATTTAAAAGAAAAGAAGAAGGAAAAAATGGAAATCAGGGAACAGAAATCCAATTCAGGAAGGAGTTGATGGGAACCACTATGATGAGGTTGAATGGAGAGTCTAAGGGGACAAAATAACAATTATGCTGAAAGATTAAAACACAGATTTTAGAATGAGAAAGAAAAAGGGAGAGCTTCAAGAAGTAATTATCCAAGAAAAAAATATGTGATGTGCGAATATAATCTTCTTTCTGGAGAGTTTTGGATTGAATTAATAACAAGCATCACTTAACCACATACAGACAAATAATTCATTAAGTTCAAAACAAACAGTTGTATGAAAAGAAAATAGATTAGAAATGTAAAATAAAATTAGAAGTAGATTAGTCATGAATATAATGTATGTAATTATAATATGTGGGCATTAAATATTGACCTAGTGAAGTATTTGAGTAATTTTATTGTGATCACTGTGTTTGTGCTTGTGTGTTCATTTGGCATGGTTGTGGTGTGGTGGGCAGTTGGAAAAAATAAATTCCCATTTTTCATGGTAGAAATTCAGTGGATAACAACTGAAACTGAAATATTAATATATGGAGAATAAGTAGCTTATTGATAAATGTGGATGTAAATTCCTAAAGAAATTGAAGATGTTGGTACTGGTATCAGAAATTTGGGGCGAGAAGGTTTGAGGAAGGGATACTGTTGTTATCAGAGAAAAGCATGGGTGGTCTTTCTCCATTGCTGATGGGAGGGGGGTTCTTGGAGTATCACTGAAATAAAGGTCCCCGCAGAAGGGTAAGATATGGTAGAAAGCTTTATTTCTGTGGAATTGCATCCCTTCTGTGAAACTAGAAGCAGTCAGAATCCAGAGTTCCCATACTGAAGCAGGGGGTCTCCCAGGGGTGAGGATGACGGAGCCCCTAGGACGCTTGCATGCACGACTCCGGAGACCAGGTTCTGTTGATGCAGGTCTAATTTTATTGAGGAAGTACAGCAGTATATATAGCGGAGGTGGCCAATCATGGAATGTCTTCTTAGGGAGCCAATGAGCGTAAGGTCGGGGTACTGTGTACATGGCTCTAGGAGGGGCTCATGCGGACATTGCCATCTTCCTGGTTTGCCAGAAAGATCTGAACTGCTGGAGTGTGCTCACAACATTGCATCAGCCACTGCACCGAGATAAACCTCCTGTGCTCTATCTACACCATACCATGTTGGAATTGGGTCTGGTTTAGCATTAGGCTACTTGCAGTTCATTAGTGGGCTGGGTGGGTAATACTAGAGGACAGGAGCATGAGAGTCCTGCAGTCTGGGAGTCAACGGCAACATGCCAAGAGACTAGAGACCGAACTTCTTTGCTTAGGAGCTAAAATATGACCTGTTTCCAGGTGTGACTGACAGACATGTACTTTCCTTATTTCACGCAGACTTTCAGGGCATGCTTCTACCTCCCCACTTCCAGTCCCTTGCCCCAGCAATCTGCAGGGAACAGACCAGAGGCTCCTCAGGGAGCGTTAAACTGTAACTTTCTAGCAAAGATGCACAAATGAATTCCTAAATCTGGCCTTCCCTTTGCTCCTTTCCTGTTATTTATAGCTAGTTAATTACAACGCTATCACTGCTACATTTGGTTGTAAGCCTGATGAGTTATTTGATATTTTAAACTATGCTCTAGTAAAACTATTAATGTTAAACTACAGAATCACCCATAGATAATCAGAAAATGAACACAAATTTACTCTAGGCAAGCACAAATGGTTACAGAGTGGGGTGAGTGCTGTGAGGGCCCTATGTATGCTCAGTCAGAGACCCTTGGCCAATGGAAGCTTGCAAACCATACACCAAAACAACTGAATGCATGCAGCTGTTAAAACAGACTTCATGGTACTTCACGTTGTGGAGAGATGTTTACCATATTAAATATAGGAGATAATCTAATCTAATAAAAGAGTACTATGCAAATTGGTGTCACTCTGCTACACCTAAGCCACGCCCACCAGCCAATAAGAGCGACTGTATGCAAATTAACCCAGCCAAGATGGCCAGCGGCAGCCACAGAGCTAAACAAGTAGGAGGCTTGGCCCAGCGATAGAGGAAGCTAAGGTTCCCACCTGCCTTGGCTGGCTGTGGCCTCCCCTCAAGGCAACAAAGTTTCAATTATAGAAGATAAATAAACCCCAGATACCTGTTTCCAGCCAGCTTTGGCTCAAGGAAGTACTGGGAGCCTGGTTTGTCAGGGGCAACCTGACCTGGGCTTTGGCTAAAGCAACAAAGTTCATTTTGGTTACCATGAACTTTTAATAACTATTTCTTTTAAATTGCATCAATATTATATAATTATAGAAGATAAATAAATTATAGAAGATAAATAAATTTTAATTATAGAAGATAAATAAATCCTAGATACCTGTTTCCAGCCAGCCTCGTTGGGAGTGTGGCTGTAAACAGCCATCAGCCCCTCACCCAGGCCTGGCCAGTCTCCCCAGCAGGGACCCCCCTCCCTGAAGGGGATGTGGCCAGCCTGCAAACAGCCCTAAGCCCCTCACCCAGGCTGGCCAGGCACCCTAGCAGGAGCCCCACCCTGATCTGGGACATCCTTCAGGGCAAATCATCCAGCCTCTACCCTTGTACCAGGCCTCTATACTGTATAATAAAAGGGTAATATGTAAATTGACCCTAACAGCAGAACAACTGTGAATGACTGGTCACTATGACACACACTGACCACCAGGGGGCAGATGCTCAATGCAGGAGCTGCCCCCTGGTGGTCAGTGCACTCCCACAAGGGGAGTTCTGCTCAGTCACAAGCCAGGCTGATGGCTGCCAGTATAGTGGTGGTGGTGGGAGCCTCTCCCGCCTCATCAGCAGCACTAAGGATGTATGACTGCTGCTTAGGCCTGCTCCCCGCTGGCAAGTGGACATCCCTCAAGGGCTCCCAGGCTACCAGAGGGATGTTTGACTACCAGCTTAGGCCTGATACCCTGGGGAGCGGGCCTAAGCCAGCAGGTAGTCATCCCCTGAGGGTTCCCAGACTGCAAGAGGGCACAGGCTGGACTGAGGGACCCCCCTGAGTGCACAAATTTTTGTGCACTGGGCCTCTAGTGGAATATAAAAGATTATTTGAATAATCTCATTTGGGTTACCATGAACTTTTAATAACTATTTCTTTTAAATTGCATCAATATTATATAATTAATCTCTCTCAAAAGATAAATCTCATATTTTTACTTATCTCTGAGTAGGAAAAATGTGAATAATTTTTAAACCACTCTATTTTCTCATCTTATGTAATAAAACCCTAATATGCAAATTGACCAAAAAGCGGAACTGCCAGTTGGTATGATGCACACTGACCACCAGGAGGCAGACGCTTAATGTAGGAGCTGTCCCTTGGTGGTTAGTGTACTCCCTCAAGGGGTGCACCTCTCAGCCAGGAACCGGCCCCATGCTAGTGAGTACAGTGGCAGTGGGCAGTGGCAGAACCCTCTCCCGCCTCTGGGCAGTGCTAAGGATCCCTTGGGATGTCCAACAGCTGGCTTAGGCCCTCTCCTAAGCTGGCAGTCGGATATCCCTTGAGGGGAACTGGACTGTGAGAGGACTCAGGCCAGGCTGAGGGACCCTTTCTCCAACCCAAGTACACAAATGTCGTGCGTCAGGCCTCTAGTTTTATATGTTGAAATACATTACTTGTGTTTTTTTGTTAGCAATATCTAGCTTAAATAATGAAAAAAGAAGCATCAATCAGACCATCAAACCTCAGGGGAAGGTGGGGGAGAGTTGGGGTAAGAGGGAGAGATTAACCAAAGGACTTGTATGCATGCATATAATCCTAGCCAATGGACACAGACAGCAGGGGGGTGTGGGCATGAGTGGAAGTGTGGGGGAGTGTCAATGGGGCAATAAGGACTCATATGTAATACCTTAATCAATAAAGAAAAAAAAAGAAAAAAAGGATTTTAAATACCTCAGTACTAAAAATAAAATTCTCTTACATATAGTATCCTTTGTTAGGAAGCCATGAAATATATTTTAAAAGGAAAAATTAGAGAAGTCTTTAAAGAAAAGCAATCTGTTGTTGCTGGGAAGACATTGTTCATAAAGGTTATTGATGGAAAGAGCTATTTCTTTCCAACTCCTGGTCACAGTGCGCCTAGGCAATCTCTACATTTAAGGCAACAGAGAGAGCAGAGAGTTAGAGGATACTGTCAATCATACTGATTCCTGGAGGACTGGTAATCTTTCAGATCAGAGTCCCGCTCATCCTTGTGAGGGCATACTCATCCCTATGATGTTTTAAACTGTAGATCCAGTGGCTGAGAACACAGTAAGTAGGAAATAATCAATGAAGAGGTGGATTAAGTTCTGCCCTTTCAACATGCAGCCTATAGAATTCTATGAAAAGAAGCAGATCCCTATAACTTAAAGGGCAGTTTATCAAAGGAAATAGTATCTGAGATAGAGTGAGATATTATGCCAAGATTAAAGTACAGGAGATAAGCAGAGTCTGTCTAACTCCTAACCACAGAGATATGCAAATAGTTAACGTGACTTGACCATTTTTATCCTCTACTAGAAGAAGGAATTAATTCTTCAGCTAGGATGTAGGAGGTAGTTTAATAGAGACTTCCCTGGGGAGGGAAGTAAAGAAATTTAAGAAGATATTGAAAAAGTCTAGCTATTGATAAATAGCTTTCATGTCATAGTGATTATGAGAATCTCATAACATATTAACCCCAACATCATTCAATGATACTAAATTTGATTACTGTAAAATGTGACCAAGATATCTGTGCAACATGAAATTATAAGTAAATTATTATGAAACAGAGATTCAAGAAGAATTGGAACAATTAATGAGAAACAGAACCTGACATGAAATCACCAAGAGAGAACTTAACTTGTTTTTTTACTTTATCCATACCCACATTAAAAGACAGATTTAGTCTATCCTGAACATTAAAGAGCCATAGGCAATTTTAGGCTGCCAGATGAAAATACTTTTCTTAGTAACTTCTTCCCATTTAATAATTCTCCTATTCAAAGAAAAGTTTCATCACAGTTAACCTAACAGCAGTCTGCTGCAGAGAAACATCACTGACCCCTTTCTTAACCCCCAGTGGAGAAACTGGCAGATGTCTCCCTTTCTTTCAAATGTGACTACTTTCTTATTTGGTAACGGTTATCCAATATTCCCTCAGCCACCTTTGATTCAGTTTCAGTAATCCAAGTTAGTCTAACCTCTCCGCAGAGGCCACGTTTTCCAGTAGTTAATTGTCTCTGTGGCTCTCAACTGAGTACACTTCAATTTTACCACATCTCTATTTTACTCCTGAGCTCAGATTTGAACATATTATTCTAATAAATGTTGGACCAGTGATGAGTATAATGGGATGATCATTTTTCAGTTGTAGTATTTCCAGTACATGTGTGCTTTTACTGTAAATTTTTCATCCACATTTTAGTGTTTGCAGTGCACATTTGACTTGTGATATCCTATAATGTCTAGATCATTTTCTATTTAATTATAGATAATTTTAATGTATCAATAACTGAGATTTCACAATCACTTACATATTACTTTTATATGCTTATTTTTTCTTGAACTAATTTTGTTATTTAAGATTTATAATACATGTTTACCCTTTAAAATGTATAATTATATCTTGGTGTTAGTAATGCATAAGAAATATAATCGATTGAAAAATAAATAAAATCTTAATTTTCACTCCCAGTTCTGACTTTAATTAAGCATTAATTTTGGAAAAGAACATTTAACACGTTTTGTCAGTATTCTCTCCATAAAATAAGAATGTTGAAAGATGGCACATCTAAGATTTCTGTGTTGCTAAAATTCTATGATTTACAAAAAAATTACCTTCCATATCTAGGATAAGTATCAAATGAATATTTATTGAGCATCTGCTTTCTGTGTGTCACACACTATAGTAGACCCTAGAATAAAGCAATAAACAAAGCATGCAAAAATGCATTGATTACATTCTATATGGGGATGTAAGTGATAAACAATATAGTAGCACTGATTAGTGCAAAGAAGAAAAAAAGAAAAGAAGAAAATTTGGGAAGAGTGAAGGGGTGGATTTATAAATAGAATGGGCAGGGGAAGTTACACTTAGTAGATAATAATATGTAAGAAAAAACCTACAGAAAGCCAGCAAAACTGTTATCAAGGGGAGGACACTCCAGGCAGAATGTACAACAAGCATGAAAGTTTTGAGGTAGGAATGTGACTAGCATATTTGAAGAGAAGCAGAAAGGTGGGTGTGCCTGAAACACAGCGATTGAAAGAAAAAGCAATAAGAAATGAGATCGGGGTAGTGTCTTGTAGTGCACTGTAAAGACTTAGCCTTCACTTCGAGTCAGAGGGGAACCACTGGAATGTTTGGAGGTCAAAACTGACAAGATCTAATGGTATCACTGTGGATGCTCTATTAAACCAATATACAAAAGCTGTAATCCGTTAGGAGGCTGTGGCAATAATTCGAGTAAGAGATCAAGGAGGCTGTTGCATGGTAATGTTGACCAGAGTAGTAGTATTAGAGGGGTGAGAGGTGATTTACTTCTGAAGGAATATGTTTTAAAGTTGCAGCAGACAAAACTGTCCTGATAGGTCAGATACAGGGTATAGGGAAAAAAGTGTACATAGTAATTGTACAGTGATATGAATGTATATCGGTGTGGACATTCTTTTGTAAAAAATACCAGATACACATAGGATTTATAGTTCTTAGTAGTTTTTAAAGCTTCATCTCTGTATATTACTAAAGGAGACAAAACTTTAACGTTAATATGTGAAAAAATTTTATGTAATTAATTAAAATATATTATTTACTTGGAATAATTTGATTCAAATAAACCTGCCTTTATACCCTGTTTCCAGGGGGTATATCTCTATGTGTGTCTGTCTCTGTCTCTGCATCTAAATACTTATCTGTATTCATACAGGTAGAGATGCAGATAAACTTATTCTAATCTCAATACAATCTTGCATTACTAATAGAATTAGATGATCATCATTATACTTTCGAATCATTGCTGTAAAATCTTATGCCACTCAGAGTTTCTACTCTACAAAAAGCTTTTATCCTTTTTTAGTGATAAGGATGCAAAGTGCCCAGTGGGTACAAGGTCCACAGAGGAAACTCTATGTTGAATTTTACTAGTCAGTGATTAGATTATTAGAGGGAATCTTCTCATATAATGATCTCCTCTAGATACTTTCATTAACAAATTTTTAATGATAAATATGGCTATTTAATGCTTCTAAATAAAACCTAAGAAAAGAAAGTATGTTCTCTAAATATAATAGGTGATAAACATACTTTCTTATTAGGGGCCCAGTGCACAAATTTGCACACCTTGAAAGGAACTGTGGGCCAGGAGGCTGTAGTGGGCACAGGGGTGGGTCTTGGACCATCGTCTGTGCCCCCGCCCAGCCCTTCCAGCTACTGTCCCTGGTCCCCTGTCCCGCTTCCACCACTACTGCTCCCACATGCTGATGGCACTAGCCCTGCTCGCACCCATTGATGGCGCCAAGCAATTGGGACTGGCAGCAGTTGCAAGGGCAGCTCTGGTACCAGCAGCAGGTGCAAGCACCTGGAGGGACCAGGGCACACAGGTGCAAAGAATTTTCAGTAACCACCAGAGGCTCTCCCTGATGACTGCAACAGGTGCCCTGCCTTGTTCTGGCACACCTACTCTCCTCTTCCACCATCCCACCATGGCTGATGCCTGCCATGTTCTTCACTTGCCCTCTGGTGGTCAGTGCACAACATAGTGACCAGTGGTTCTGCCGTTTGGCCTATTTACATATTAGGATTTTATATGTATACACATATAGAGAGGCCCAGTGCACGAAATTTGTGCACTGGGGGTGGGGATCCCTCAGCCCAGCCTGCACCCTCTCACAGTCTGGGAGCCCTCAGAGGATGTTCTTCTGACAGCTTAGGCCTGCTCTCCCCTAAGCCGCAGTCTGGATATGGAGGCTCGGAGCAGGTGCCCCATGTGTGTGTGTGTGCATGTGTGTCCACTCTGCCCCCAGCCACGTCCCAGGCTCAGAGCAGGTGCCCTGTGTGCGTGTGTGTCCACTGGGGGCCTGTCCCCAGCTGTGCTGCAGAGGCTTGGACCAGGTGCTCCTCTGTGTTGATATCTCAGGCTCTGGGCCATGCCTGACCCTTCCTCTTCAGCTGGTAGTGACCGTTATGGAGTCCCAACCTTATTTGCATATTACTTAATATACCATATATATGGTATATTAAGAACAAGAGAAAAAAGAAAAGAAAATAGAAAAAGAAAATAATCCCAATCTTTTCCAGAACAGGCTTTTAAAAATATCTTGATTTTAAAAATGGATAGATAAGCTACCTCCAGAACTATTTAGGAAAATGGCATTTGTATTGGAAGCAAAGATATTCTTGAAGTTTTTTTCTCATAATAGTGACAATCTTAACGTTAATAGTCTATTCTCTCTGGGAAAGTCCTTTCAAATATTACTTGCTTTTTAAAAAAATACGGTATGTAGTTCCCATCACTAAGGGAGAAAATATAAGGCTAGTATTGCTATCATTATTATTAGATGCAGGAAATTTAAGAAGTAGACTCTCAAAAGGGATAATAAAAACTGCCTATAGTCATAATCATAGCACTTAAGGTATGTTCAATTTTTTATTATTGCTTTTACTTTGCACCCCCTGTTTCATACTGTGCAGCTATGAGAATTCATTAGCTGAAAACACTAGTATTTCCAACAGTTCAGTTAACACATTCCAGTTATTGAGAGTCATCAGGGCTCACCAGACAGTATTAACAAAACACAGATATTGAGCAAGGCTATAGGATGCACAAAAAATTTCAGGTCTACAACTCTGAGATACTCTTTCAGAATTCACAGTTATCCTTTTATATCTATTCTCCTTAGAATGCTGGCCTTCTGTTTGAGAGCTTGGTCAGAGTACAAGGAAGGGTTCCTTTTTGTTATAATTATAACAATCTGAATTTATAATAAATGATTTTAATTCTAAACTTTAAAAATGAAAGATGCTTTGTTTTGCTTGGGCAAACAAGCAGAATATTCTCTCTCTCTCTCTCTCTCTCTCTCTCTCTCTCTCTCTCTCTCACACACACACACACACACACACAATCACTGTTATCATGTCCCTAATCATCTTCCCAATTTTCACTGTAGTTTTCCCTACGGATTTACTTTGAGATGATAATTAAATTTTTCATTTATTTCTTTAGATTTGTTGGTAAGATTCATTTACAATAATTTCGTACAGCTGAAAATTGCTTTATATTTCATTTGTGTGTTTTTCTTTGAAACTCTTTGACCTTAATATTTGGCAACATGTCATAATGAATATGATTTTACACATTCTTTTGGTTAAATGCAATAAAGGAGACACTTGGAAGTACATGCTACCTGGGTGATAGTTAACACATGAAAATATATCAGGTAGTAACAATTCATCTGGAAATATTTCAGTTATTTTATTTAGCAAGTTTCTAGGAATAAAACACAGGACAAGTTCACTTACCTTTCCTTTTTCATTAATCATTCATTTGGTTCTTCCTTGTTCCCTATTTTAATTTTATTCAATATCTCCAAAAGATTTCAACCATGGAACACTATTTTGTTGTTCCTATCACTGTTTTAAAAAACTAGTATTTTTTTTTTTAGTACACACTTTGAGCTAACACTGTGCTGTAGTGTATATTTAGATGGATGACCTCTGAACTAAAGTCATTGGGTTGCTGGGAAAGCTATTATGTGACCACTATATTTAGCACTGGTTGGAACCATATACTTTTCTTGGTTATTTGTGTTTTCTTTTTTCTTTGTATTTTCTTATCTAAAGTTGAGAGTATTATAAATGTCCCCGTCCTCCTCCTATTGCCCCTCTTCACCTGGTTCCCACATCACTCCAGGCCTTCACCACCCTATTGTTTGCATCCATAGTAATACATATATACCTGTAAGATCTTGGATTAATCTTTTTCCACCCCCACTCCTACCTTCCTTCTGAGATTCGCTAGTCTATTCCATGTTTCCATGCCTCTGATTCTAGTTTATTCATCAGTTTTGTTTGTTCAGTAGATTCTTTGTTCATTTATTATTTTTATGTTCAGTTTTTAATAAATAACTATTTATTGCCATTTTATTGTTCATATTTTAATCTTTTACTTTTTCTTCTTCATAAAGAATACCCTTCAACATTTCATATAATACTGGGTTGGTGGTGAAGAACCCAGTTAGCTTTTTCTTATCTGTGAAGCTCATTATCTGATCTTCACTTCTAAATGGTAGCTTTGCTGGGTAGAGAAATCTTGGTTGTATGTCCTTGCTATTCATCACTTTGAATATTTCTTTGTACTCCCTTCAGGCCTGCAAAGTTTCTGTTAAGAAATCAGCTGACAGTCATATGGGTATTGTAGGTAACTAACTGCTTTTCTCTTGCTGCTTTTAAGATTCTCTCTTTGTATTTAACCTTTGACATTTTTAATTATAATGTGTCCTGCTGTGGGCATGTTTGAGTTCTTGTTTGGGACTTTCTGCACTTTCTAGACTTGTAAATCCATTTCTTTCACCAGGTAGGGGAAGTTTTCTGTCATTAATTCTTCCAATAGGTTTTTAATATCTTGCTCCTTCTCTACTATTCTGGCACCCACATGTTGTGAATATTGATAAACTTGAAGTTATTCCAGAGACTCCTTATGCTATCTGCATATTTTTAGATTCTTTTTCTTTTTGCTGTTCTGATTGGGTGTTTTTTGCTTCCTCATATTCAAAATTATTAATTAGACTACCAGAATCCTTAATGTTCATTCCCTAAAATTATTCTTTATTTCAGTTAGTGTATCCTTCGTTTATGACTGGCCCTTTTTCATGTCATTGATATTCTCATTAATTTCCTTGAAATTCTCATTAAATTCCTTGAAGCTCTCATTACGATCCTTGAGCATCCTTATATCCATTGTTTTGACCTCTGTATCTAATAAATTGTTTGGCTTCCATTTCATTTCATGTAGTCTTTCATTTGTGACATGTTTCTTTGTCTCTGCATTTTTGGCTGCTTTTCTGTCTTTGTTTCTATGTAGTAGGTAGAGCTTCTATGTCTCCTGGAATTGGTAGTGTGGCCTTGTGGTATTAGGTGTCCTATAGAGCCCAGTCGCTCAGCCTCCCCAGTCACCTGAGCTGGGTACTCGCCTGTGTGGACTGTCTTTTTGCAGTTGAGCCTTGATTGCTATTGGCATCACTGGGAGGAATTGACCCCCCCCCCCATGCCAATTTGCTGTGAGGACTACAGTGGAAGAGCTGCTGCACAGGAGACACCCCTATGGAGCAGAAAGACTTACTTCAATGGGCTTTGGTGCTCACTCAGTCTGTCCTTTGAGGGTATCTATCACCTGTTGACGTGCAGAATTGTCCCCTGGATGTACTGGCTCTGGGGCCTTCTGGGAGTTGCAAAGTCAGCCACCACCTACTCCTTGGCTGGGGCCATCCAGCAGGAGCTACAGAGTGATCTGCAGATGGCTGCTAGTTGTATTAGGCTTGGAAGTGCCCAGGAAAGGCAAATTATGAAGCAAGGCTGGCTTATGCAAGTGCCAGGCCCGGGCTTTTTATTGATATGTAGGGGGGACACTGAAGCCAGCTGCTGCATGTTTGAGACATTTTAGGAAAGTCTGAAGCCTAAACCAAGACATGTCATTCATATGGAAAGCCACAACAATCAGCTTAAGTGGAGCTGCAAATTGCATGGGGTGGCATCTCAGGAAATAACCAGGCAGAGTGGACAGGACAGTGTACGTGAGGTTGATGAATACTCAGATATGGCACCTTTCAGTCAGCTCTGTGGCAGGGGAGGTTTCAACAAAGGAATAATTACCTTTATAAGCACTTTTGTCGGCAGAAAGATGTCCTCAGTTCTTGCTCCAATGCCAGACAATCCAATTCTTCCCTATATGTCCCTAAATCCACCAAAGCCACTGCCCCAGTGCTGGAGCTCAGAGGGAGCGAGCCCATGTAATTTCCTGTGCCCTCCCTTTAAGAAGTTCATGTGCCTGAATCTCCCACAGCCCCCTTGTCACTCAGCCACAGTTCTAGTTTTTACAGTCCAGAGTTATGGGGGCTTCTCTTCCCAGCTCTGAAATCCTGGTCTGGAGGCCTGTTGTGGGGTTGGGACCCCTTGCTCCTCACAGAAGGCCTCCACAGCCTAGATATCCCTACCTATCTAAAAATGCCACACATGGGTGTCAGACCAGCCTGTTATGCATCTCCACTCCTCCTACTAGACTTTCTTCTTTAATTCTCTAATTGTAGGACTTCCAATCAGCCATATTTCAGGAAGTTCTGAATAATGGTTGTTCTGTATTTTAGTTGTAATTTTTATGTGGTTGTGGGAGGCAGTGAGTACCATGTTTACCTAGACTGTCACCTTGGTTCTCCAGTAAAAACCTTGTTCTTTTCTTTCATATATACTGAGTATGTCCTTCTAGATTCTGAGCACGTAATAGTGAGCAAATTCAGACTTTACCTTTGTGTTCATAAAGATTAATGTTTAACTTTAGAATGAAAAAAATCATTTTTTAATGTTTTTTCCCTTTTCTTTATATTTATTGTTGTAGAATGTTCCATCATACAACAAGGAAATCCTGCAACAAAATTACTCTCTCCACTCCTGATGCTTTTGGAAACCATAGATCTGCTTTCTGTCTCTGCTCCTTTACCTATTCTGGACCTTTTCTATAAATGGAACCTTATAATAGGTGTCTTTTTCTGACTGCTCATATATTTTTGTTTCTTTTTATTTGAAATAGCATTTTTTGTTATTTGAAAGGGAAATCCTAGATAGATTAGAGATCAGATGCAAAAAAGAAGCTGTGAGGAACTCATTCCTCGAACCTGCACATACTTCTGAACTCTGCTCGCTGTACTAACTGTTGGGAACTCAATTTCTCCTTTATCCAAGGTACTTATCCTGCCCTACTACACCAACAGTTGGCTCTAAGCCCCCTACCATGAGCTGGATCTTCTTGGATGCTGGGTATTCAATGGAGAAGCCATGAGAAGTTGTAGGTGTGTAAGAAAGTATTTATTGTAGGAGACAGTGGCCATATAGCCATTGCGTCCTTCAAAGCAAAGTCCCATACAATAGGTAGCTGTACACTGGCTAAGTAATAATACATCTTTCCCACATAGGAGCAGCAGCCTCTGTACCCACAACGTCACTTGGTAGCCGCCTACCTTACCTAGGAGCAGTCTTGGGTCAGTAACATACATATATACAAGCTCAAACTGGCTTACACAAAAGAGGCTTTCAGCCAATTAGTGATCTCAGTCTTTGAGGTTATAGAAGGGTACATTTGCGCAGTGCATAGATCGCTGCATCCTTGTACTTGCATCTTAGCCTTGAATATTCTGATTAAGATCCCCACACTCAGGGTGACCTTGGACATCTGGTGTACTTTGCATAGGGTCTTTACACTCTAATTGGCTTTGAGCATCAGCATATTGTAGACTGGGCCCCACAGAAGCCCTTTTACTAAGTGTGTGCATAATCTCAGGGTAGAGATCACAGTGCTAAGTGCTAACTCCCTGGCCAGAAGCCAGTCCAGATCATTCCAAAAAAACTCAAGAGGATTGGAGACACCCAGTTTATTTTACAAGGCCAGCATCACCCTAATTCTAAAACCAGATAAAGACACTACACAGAATGAAAAAATTATAGGCCAATATCCCTAATGAACATAAATGCTAAAATCATCAGCAGCATATTAGCAAACTGGATCCATCAATGTATTAAAAGGGTCATCCACATTGATCAAATGGGATTTATTCCAGGGATTCAAGGTTGATATAATATCTGAAAAATCAATAAATATGATACACTGCAAAAAATCTTGACTCTAAAATGTTGTTTCAAGAGACACTATCTTAGAGATAAGGTATAAACAGTCAGTAGAAAGCCAGAAGTTCTTACTCTCTAAAAGGAAATTACTATAAGGAAGATGGAAATAAGGACACAGGTAGTGATTTATAAAGTCATCCATATTGATGACTGAGTTTTGGGATATCATTCAGCAGCAATTAACCCTTTTCGATGCTCCTCAATTGTGACTTGTCAAGATTTAAGACAAAAAAATTTTAATATATTTTTTATTGATTTAAGAGAGGAAGGAAGAGGGAAAGAGAGATAGAAACATCAATGATGAGGGATAATCTTTGATTGGCTGCCTCCTGCACATCCCACACTGGGGATTGAGCCAACAACCTTGACATATGTCCTGACGGAATCAAATGGCCATTTGGTTCATAGGTCATTTCTCAACCAATGACTCATGCCAGCTGGTCTAAGAAAAAAACACACACAAAAAAACAAACAACTTTGATTGATTGAATTATACAAACTGCCCAGCTATTTACAAGAGATTCATAAGCATCCTAACACATTCCTTCTTACAGTACAGTGCTTGTATCCAACTTTCAGTGCTCCCTTTATTTGTGGCTTCTGCATTTGAGATTTAAGAGCTTTCAAGGTATCTTTTTTACATTTTTCCTCTTCATTGTAATACTATCTCAGCTGACTTTACCCTGTCCTCCCACTTGACAGCCCTTTGGGGAATGAGGCCAGATTCAAATGCTTTTACTGGGGTGTGACACTTCTGAGTTTATTGGGCATATTAACTAGTAGATTCATGGGCCGATATAAGAACTGAACTCAACTTGTGTTCTGTGGACTCTGTGGTATTGTAGGCATCACATAATTTAAGGCACTTAGGCAACAGATTTAGTTATGTTCTCTCTCAAAAAATATATATATATATTAAAATTTTTGTCGCTCTGAAAATTTTTATTTTTATTAAGCTTCCAATATTAAGAATATATATATATGTATATATATATATATATATAATATATATATATATATTATATATTTGTCCAAATATTACCTTGCAGTAAATAAGGAATTGAAACAATTTGGGCATAAATTAATTTTTTTAAATATATTTCATTGATTTTTTACAGAGAGGAAAGGAGAAGGATAGTCAGAAACATCGATGAGAGAGAAACATCGATTAGCTGCCTCCTGCATGCCCCCCACTGGGGATGTGCCCGCAGCCCTTGACCGGAATTGAACCTGGAACCCTCGAGTTCGCAGGCCGAAGCTGTATCCACTGAGCCAAACCAGTCAGGGCCATAAATTAATTTTAATACATTTCCTAGCATCTGCTTTTGCCCATCATTTGCCCAGCTTTCTCTGATAAGTACATGGTAGTTTTGCTTTGGAGAACAAGCAACTACTTCGTTGAACCTACTCTTGATGAGACTATTAGGGTTTCTCATCCTGGGGGCACCTAACCCAAAATGCATATTTTTAATTGACAAGCAAAATTATACAAGTTGAGCTATGCTAGCTCTGGGAGATGATTAAAATTTTAAATAAACTATTAAATCAGGCTTTCACTGAGAAGCAGATATTTAAAGAAAGACCTGAAGAAAGAAGTAAGGGAAGAAAACACGAGAACATATGGGGAATTGCAATGACACTGAGATAGAATTTGCCTGCTGTGTTCCAAAACTAGCAAATAGGTTTTTTTTTTAAAGAGTAATTGTAAGAAAAATAGGAGATAAGACAGGACATTGCAATGATTTTGTTATATTTTATTTGCAGTAATTTGGTGAGAGGCCCCTGGATAATTTTAAGGAGAGAGAGATATAATCTGATTTCTGATTTAATGGGATCATTTGGATACTATTGGAGGAAGGAAAAAAACCCCACCTGAAATACAAGTGTAGATACAGATATATTGTTTTGAAGAAATTATGTATTATTTGTTCACATGTATTCTACCACCACCTGCTTTTATAATTTATGCCTATAAGTAACATATATACTTCGCCATTGTATTGACTATGGACTTGGCAGTAAACCTACTTTGGTCCATGAGAAATGAGCAGATGTGACATTTAAGTGGAAACTTTAAATGTACCTATGTATAGTTAGACTTTGTCCAACCAGTCTCCTACTGTGTCCTCAGGTTACTATAGTCTTCCATGAGATGAACATGCCACAGATAGTAGGTGTTCCTTCTTCCTTAATAGTAGAATAAAAGGATATGGAGCCCATGCTTAGCTATACCACAGAAAGCCAAATTAGGCTCAGAAAGTTCCGCAAAGCCTAAGAGAGCTACAGTCATCCCTAACCACTCAAGGGATATAAGTTAGAATAATGTTTGAAGCTGAAAATTACTGAGATTTGTAAAGTGACTTGTTTCTCATCAAACCTGAATAATACCAGTTGGAATTTGGAAGATCTCAGCCAAAAGGTGATGGTGGCTTGGGCCAGGATGGTAGCAATTAATATGGTGATATTTTATATATATTTTGAGGGTATAGGCAGCAGGATATGTGGCATCTTTCTTGAATAAAAGATTATTATAAAAACTTGAACTTCCAGCTGGTCTATGAATTTATAATCATACAAATATTCAAGTATATTTTAATTTATGTAAAATTGTTCATCAATATTAACAAAAGTTTTTTAGGCACAAATTGTATATTTAATTAGGTTACAATTTGTGGGTGACATATTTAGAAATATCTCTACTTTCAAAATATGGCCTGTTCATGATTGAGTATATTGAGCATCAAATTTTATGATATTTAAATCCTAGTAACTATATTTTAAAGAATAATGTAACAGTTAAAATTTTAAAGTATCTGTATATATATAAAAGACTAATATGCAAAGTGTCCCCTTGGGAGTTCAACCAGGAAACTGGAGTTTGATTGCTCCCTATGATGTGCACTGACCAACAGGGGTCAGCGCAGAACATGGTGGGCAACCAGCTGTGGTGGGGTGCTGAGGGAGCGAAGGAAGGAGGAGGTGGGGAGGCAGGGAACCTGATCGCCGGCCAGGCCTAGGGACTTTACCCGTGCATGAATTTCGTGCACCGGACCTGTAGTATATTTATAATGTGCTTAAATTACATTCTTTACAGTTAAAGTTTCTAATATTTGCCACTCATGAGCAATATAAGCAGTTGTAGGCTTACTGTATCTTTTATAAAATCTTTATAAAACCCCCTTCTGTTTCAGCATCTCTAGCTAGAAATAGAGGAAATTTATTTCATTTTTATAGCCATGAAACAATTTTTCTATGTCACATACACTTAATATTTCATCAAAACAAATGAGAAAATTGTGCTATTTTCCTTCTTCCACTTTTTCACTCTGACTAGTGTTTAAGCAATACGTAAGTAAATGTGGTTTCTTGAGTATATTGTCATAAGTTTAAATAAGAAACATAAAAATAACTCAGGACCTTAACTTATCTCGCTATTTTTCCTCTAAGACAAAATTCATTCTTAGAAATCATTACTTCCATTGTGATTGTAATAATCCTTTCCATTTCCATATTCTACACAGGTCCCTTTAATTAGGGGCAAAGGAAAGGGATGAAAATATACTCCTATCTTTAGATTTCGGTAAAGAACACTTACTCTTTTAGAAGCATTTGACAGCAGAGTGAACCAGTGTCTTCTTAAGCAATCCTACTTTGTTTACATTGAATTAAATGGTTCAATGTGTTAAGTTCCTAGAGACTGCTTACCATGGGGTCACACTCTTTACCAGTGACTTCTAGGCTGAACGTCACCCACTTTGGCTTGGCAGGTCAAGGGTGTGATTGTAATGATAGCAGAACGTTTCCCAAGATCATGGTTTGAGAGAAAACATACCTCTTTTTTCCTACCTATAATATCCATATTACTAACCACTTCTAACACTGCTGAGGACAAAATTAACAACTTCATATTGCCTGATTCAATATGTGAATGTGTATGTGTGTGCATGTATTGTGTGTGTATGTATACATATGTGTGTGCATGCACTTGATTAACTTTCTATTGAATATCTTAAAAATTATTGTAGACATAGGCTAGGTGATTTATAAGGATCAGAGTAAATACCCTCCACAAAAAAAGAGATATTGTATTGATAATGATTTTTAAAAAGAAGAGTATGGAAACTTATTTTTAACCACTAAGGCTCAGTTCCACGGTATGTACTATACATATACTTACAATTATACTATTTATAGAAATACTTTGTGATAGCTATCAAGAGCTTAATTTTTCAAATGAGGCAGGTTATTTTATTTTAGAGATATTTAATAATTCTCTAACGTGCACAACTTGTAATTAGTAGTGCTCAGGTGTGAACAAAGTCTGATGCCAGAGCCTCTGTTCTTTTTAGTAAGTTGCATTCTGAAGAGGTTGTAATGCATGACCCATTCTCAAATTCCACAGAAGCCAGAACCACCCTATTAGATATTACATTTTTTGCAAGCAAAAATCTATACAACAAGCAAAAACATCTTCTGTGGGATGATTTCTTGTCTGTGGCTAATGTATATTTTCTAAACATCTAAACATGAGAAGACATTTTATTTGTATTAAGTGGTTTTGTTTGGGAGACATGGATAATGAGCTAAGGAAAGACTGTCATTGCTGATTTTTCAGAAGGAATGTTGATAAGGCCTTGCCAGCAGTTTGCCCATAGCTAGCAACAGAAAGCAGACAGAATCTCTCTCATAAGGTCAAATGGCAAAAGCAGTGTGAAAGCAAAAATGAGAAAAGCCTGATGGACAGTGTTAGAATAGCTCTTTTTTCATTCTTTATGTGATTTTGTGATACATTTATTTTCCAGTTTGTCTCCACCACAAATAAAAATCATCTTTGCATTTTGCTTTTTTTTCAACTAACAAAACTAATTCAAATATCATGCTGAAGTGTTATAATTCCCACTCAGCAAAGTGTGAAATTCAGTGGAATTACTCTGTAATTGATCCACAACACTAAATAGACCCCCTTTCTTTTTCCCTTTTCTTTTAGTATATCATGGTATCAAATTGAGTCCAGTGTTATTCTCAAGGACATTTTATTTTCCCCAAATATCATGGAGTATCACTCTTATTCTAATTTATTTTTATGCTTTGTATGTTGACCATTCCAACTAAGCAATTTAGAGGTAAGATAAAAAGTTTATATTAAAAAAAACTTTTCTCTCTACTTTCCACTTTAAAAATAAATAATGGTAATATTTCTAAAACCTTCATCTGTTTTATCCTGTAAGTGTGGGTTAGATGTGGAATTTCATAGATTTTTAGTTTTGAATATTTTTCTGTAGCTGACTTGTTGGCATTTTGCATTGTTAAAAAAGTGTGGATGTTGAAATGAATGATATTCAGTAACATGTTTTTAATTGTGCTGTCTCTGTAGTTCAAATGAAATAGAATATTTATTATATAGTCCATGATTTCCCTAAATGGCTTAATAATTTCTATGAAATATTTATCTTCAGAATTAAGAGATAGTAGGTGTCCTGAAAGTCAGTGCTTGTGGAAATGCTAAATTAAGTTAAATGAATTTCTTTACTGAAGGATTGCCAAGAGTTTTTAATGTAATGTACATGTGTTTCTTCTAGAATACCTCTTATCATGACCTGACACACAATTTAAGAAACACTTTTATTTTCATGTCCATCTGTATGAGCCAATTCAGGTAATACATCTGATGAAAAAGAATTAGTTGTCTTTAATATTTAAGCAATTATAAGGAATGAGAGGATAAATCCATAATGGTCTATGTCAGAATTGTGGAAAAATGGCTGGCCTTCTCTTAGATGTTTTGACATTGTAGTGGGTTACAGGTTGGAAGACTTCTGTGTTGTCTTCTAAATCAACGGGGCAACAGTGGAAGGGTTTTTATCCTTAGAACTGTTTAGAAGTGAAGTATCTACTAATTCTTGTTCCTGGGAACTGGCATGTGCAAGATATTTGAGCTTTGGGTTTGTAGATTGTACTTTTCCCCTCCCATAAAACACTGCCACTGCCAGGAGCTATTTCTCTCCTACCACTACAATAAAGTTCCTTACAGGGAAGCATGCCATCTTTTTTATAAATGAAAGTAGAAAGATAAATCTAGTAATAAAAATGAGAGGAAAGATTGTAGCATTTCACTAGTTTACCATGCCTGGAAAGTGTGTAGACACTAGAAGGGAACACGAGGGGAAATGAGAGAAATTATAGAAGTTATCTTAATAATGTTCTGATTGTTCATTTATATCTTTAAGACGCTAAGTCTCCTCTACTGGGAAAAAAATTGCACATTCAACACAGGAAAAATACACTAACTTTCAGAGTGCTTAGGAATCTCCTGAAGCCCATCCACGCTTATGGGGTCCATGGACCTCATGTTAAAAGTTAGTGATCTAGAAGGAAAAGGGCAGGGGGAGAAAAGGATATGAGACATAAGGGAGGAAGCAGTAGAAAATAATCTGGATGAATACAAAGAGAATTGCCTGTAAAGAAATACGTAGTTGCCCTAACTGGTTTGGCTCATTGGATAGAGCATCGGCCTGCAGACTGAAAGGTCCCAGGTTCGATTCCGGTCAAGGGCATGTACCTTGGTTGCGGGCACATCCCCAGTAGGAGGTGTGCAGGAGGCAGCTGATCTATGTTTCTCTCTCATCGATGTTTCTAACTCTCTATCTCTCTCCCTTCCTCTCTGTAAAAAAATCAATAAAATATATTATTTAAGAAAACGTAGTTATTGGAGGTAAGGGTTGAAGAAAGATAAAAAAGAACACAAAAGTAAGCATGAAGAAAGTATTATCAAGGTTAAAAAATTCCTAGAAACAACAGAAAAAATTGTTGGAAATTCCCTCAGTTTCACTAAAACTATACATTTTCCAGTTCTACATGGAGCAATTCATATTACAAAATGTAATTTGACAGTAGTCAGAAGAATAGGATAGTTTAAAAAGCAGAGCTAGAGTAAAAAATGCTAAGTTCTTGAATCACTACAGACTCATCAAAATATACCATTTCTAGAAAAAAATAGGTATTATGCTAAAAATATAGAAAGTTATCTAAGCCTTAAAATTTAGCTTTGGAAGTTTTCAGACCATTAATATTTTATATAATTATTACACGTCAGTACTTAAAATTATTTTATTATTATTAGGAATAATTATGTCACCTGTCCTCTTTGCATTATGAATTTGTTTCCTTCTCCTTCCTGACATTTTTGGATTATTTAAATTATTTTTTAGTTTTCTAACTTCCATTTTATTTATTTACTGGCTTTTTAAATATATCTCTGTATTTAATCTCATTTTTTGTAGAAAGATCTCTTTTCACAGTCTACCTAATATTAATATTTTAGACCTTTGTGTAAAATCCAGAAAATACCAACACTATAACCTCATTTATGCCATCTCACCAACCTTCAATTTATAGTTTGTATATGTATTACATTCAATATATTGAAAAATATGCAGTGCTATCCTTTTTGTTTTAAAAGTTATACATATTTTATCTAAAAGACACGGGACCAAAAATTACCTTTATATATATATTACTTGGTTGTTCTTCCTTTATTCCTGAAAATTCAGTCTTCTCTTATATTACCTCTTATGAAGTTCCTATTAGAGCAACTTCTTCTATGTTATAATCTATTCATTGGTTTTTCTTAACAACAGGCTACTTTAAAGGAACTTTCAGTTGATTATGCATTCACATTCGGAGGTTATTGATTATTGGATAGCCATATGTTCAGAAAGTATTCCTCTGCAGCTATGGGACCCCTATTTTCTTTATCCTTTATACTTCTGCTTCCAGATCCACCTTTGTACCCACTTCTCAAGGAGACTTCCTAATCTACTCCCTGTGTACCACCTATCTTATTTGTTTGTTTTTGTTTCACTACCTCCCTTCCTCATAGGACCCCAAACCAAGATGGGTAAGATTGAGAACTAAATTCAGTCAGGGAATAAGTGTAATTATTTCAATCACATTGGGAGTTAAAATAACCCTTATGATTAAATGTGTAATATAATTATCACTTAAAAATTGTATTAATAGAAATCTTCAATCCAAATTCTAATACAATTAGTTTCAAATAATATTTTAAAGGGCTGTTCATGTTTTTAAGTTTGGAATTTGCTGGCATTTTATGTACTAGTTTTATCTTTCTCCCTGAAAGCTTTACTACACTGAAAATTTTTTACACAGATATCTAAAATAAGAATTCTATGACTTGTCTGCCCTGAAAGGTGTGGCTCAGTGGTTTGGGCATCATCTGGTGCATGGAGGTTTGCAGGTTGGAGTCCTGGTTTGGCGACATGCCTGGGTTGTGGGATCTATTTCCAGTAAGGGACGTGAAGGAGGCAGCCAGTCGATGTTACACTCTCACATTGGTGTTTCTCTTTCTCTCTCCCTTTCCCTTCCTCTCTCTCTAAAAAATCAATTTTTAAAAATGGTTAAAAAGTTTAATTATATAAATTCTCAAAGAGAGAATTTTCAGAGGTCAAGAACCAATTGTGAATAAAATAACAAGTTATTCTTCCAGTGACACATAAAAGAAAACAGCCATCTGAAACCAAGATATGGAAAGTTTTGTGAATATATGGGGCCTGGTTCTCAGTTGCTTAAGTGTGCTTAATTTTTCAATAAGTACATTGAATTGTGCTTTTAGGTCTGGATCTCAGAGGTAGTAGTTATTGGATCATGCAAATGTTCCTAATGGCTGAAACACGGTTATGTAGAAAAGGCAGTCACAAATGGTTACTTGAGTGGCTATTTACCTTGAATATTGTGGGCGTCTAAACCTCCACCTTTTCTCAAATAGTTGTGTACAACCTCTCAATAAAATGCTTTCTCAGGGAGACTAGAAAGCCCCATGCCATAATATATACTTCCACTTCCTTTTTATTTCTTGGGAGGCAAACGCTATTAATTAACCTGAGAATGGAGAATAAAGAAATGTGTCTGTATGTGCGTGCACATGTGTGTGTACGTGTGTGCGCGATATATGTTAAGGCACTGTTTTCTTATGAAGGAAACACATCTCTTCAAAGTGGACAATGTTGCTGGCTGATATTTCCATTATTGTAAAATATAAAGCCAAAGGAGCACATACTTTCTGTGATCAGTTTTATGTTTTCTGTGCTTCTTCATAAAAATGTACATACTACCTGCAAACACACATACATACACAGAGCACTAGTTAGGTATGTTTGCTTTCAAGTTGTGGTTGACACTACATTCTTTTTAATATGGTATTATGTAATAATTGCTACTGTTTTTTCATGGGTGATTTTTTAATATATGATTGTTTCTTCTTCACTTGCAATCTGTCCAAAGACAGCATGCTAAGGCATACCGAGAATCCATCGAGAATAGGTGAAATGCGCCCAGCTCCACTGGGGTTATGCTTTGGCATTTGCTGTTTTAAAGGAGCAGAGTTCACAAATGTCAATGATGTTACAGATTAGATAAAAACAGTTCTTATGTTCTGAATTTTAGTATCAAAGTAGAGGAAAGCATATTATATGAGCATCTCTCAAACTGTTAGTTCAAAACCAGTATTCTGAAATTTATTGCATGTAACTACATTTTAACTAGATTTAATATTAAATTAGAAAATTGTTTGAACTCCAGACCCTTTCCTTTCTAAATTATATAGTTGTAATGATTATATAACTTTTAATTAAAGGTTTAAGCAATTTATTCTCAATAAGTATTATAACTATAAAGATTAATCATAATTTGTAATAGCTTTTAAATTAATAGGGCCTTGGTTTAACAAATCTTTGTGCAGTAGGGCTAAAAGTAATTACATTTTATTTCTCTTAAATGTGTTAGTAATGAATATTTCTAATTTTGTATGTGATGTAAGCACTTTGGTTTAAATATAAAAAGACATTAACATAGACTGCACATGCCATAATTTAAACTGAAGTCACAAAATATTCCTATTCATTTGTTAACATTAAACTTTTCTTTCTTTAAACATTTGACCATATTTATAATTTTCTGAGGATGAAAGAATTTTTCTGACAAAAATATTATTTTGACTCTGTTCTAAAAACTGTTGTACAAAACTCTGAAACACAGTAAACTAGATTGAAAACTATAAATAATAACCAACAAATGTATAGATGTAGACAGGGTCAGAGCATGTTTCAAGTACAAAGACCTGGAAACAGTGTTATACACTTTAGAAGATAGTTTATTGATCAAAGCCCATAAACACATTTTTGATAGTAAAACTACAATAAAAATTGTAGGCCACCACTATATCCCACCACTAAAAATGGTACTGAAGTATTGCTAAATGTCATCTTGGTTTTTATTTTTAGCATAGCTTACTATGGATTGCTAATCATACGTTTAGTATATCAGACCAATATGAACTAAATTTTACTCATATGACAACTGAGTATATTTGATAAATAAATGACGACAGATAATTGCTTTTCTAAGCAATCATACACAATATCTATATACATAAAAGCCAAGTGACCGGAATGACTGTGGCTGGCACACCTCCCTTGGTCCTCTGCCCCAATCATCCCCCCGACCCTGATTGGGGGTGGGGCCAGCTGGGCAACCTCCAGCATCCCCTCCCTACAACTGGCCAGCTCCAATTGGCCCTCATCAGGCTGCCAGCCAGACCCCACCCACTCTGCACAATTCATGCACTGGGCCTCTAGTTACAATTAAAGGTATACAATTAAAGTTGTAGGAAAAATTATTTCTCACAATTACAGTTTAAGTCATATACAAAGTTTTTAGTTTATCTAATATTAAGATAAAAAATAAATATTACCACTTCAGGTGGCGTTTCTGATTAAAATATTCAAAGTGATTATATTAATTCTCTGGATTATTTTTTACATTCTTAGTCAAATTAGAATACGTATTAGGGCAACAAATTAAATATTTTATAAATTATACTTGAAAACATTCAACATTTTTTTTTACTTCTAAATATGTACAAAATTGGATTTTTTTTCATTTCTGTGGGTTTAGAATCAGTCATAAATATAAATTACAATGTTTTTCATAACTTTTTGGAGAAACTTTTAAGTAATAAAAATGAAATCTTAGTGAAAATGTAATTCTTGTCAATATTTGGCTTATGAGCTTACACAAAGTCTTCTCAACATTTCTGCTTTATTGACAATAAAAATTAGAGAGTTTAAATATAAAAGCATGGAGTACTATAGTCTTATTCTGGATGATTCGAATATAAGTGTTTCAAATGACTACAAATTAAACATTTCTCTAAATGTTTAATTTCAAGAACACCCTATAATACCAACCTATTTAGATAATGCATTAAATCCAGGGGTAATATAATCATTAGATTAGGTTTTGTCACAAAATAAATGAAATAACTTGTTGCTTAAATTTGTTTTTATTTTACCTTTTGTTATAGTGTAACTGCGATAAAAGATAAAATTAAATGTAGAAATCCTTGGATAATATAAAACAGTAAAACATGTTGTTAAGTTTAATAAAACTTTTTTATTTTAAATTTTAAATAAATTTTTTATTTTAAAATAATAAAGTTGTCAAAGAATTGTGATATGAAGTAAATAACTTGTACTTAAATGTTATATAGTAAGTTATCCAAGCTGGTGTAGCTCTGTGGTCTCAGTTCAATTCTGGTTAAGGGAGCTGCAAGAGGCAGCCAGTTAATGATTCTTTCATCATTGATGTTTCTATCTCTTCCTCTCCCTTCCTCTCTGATATAAATAAAAATATTTAAAAATAAAATAAAGTAAATTAAAAATTTTAGTCAGGTGATAGTTAAACAAATTCTTGGCCTGATATATTATCTTCCACTAGATATAAAGTAGAACTAAGGGACAATAAAAATGCTCTTTCCTTCTACTTGTTTTTCCTTTCACTTCGCCCTTATAAAGTTTACATGTATTTGCCCTATGAAGTTACTTACATTTGAATATTTTAAAATTGATAATAATGCTCTTGATGAATTTTAATGAATTTGTATGAAGGGATGGGGTAAATATAATGAGAGATTGGAAATAACTGAAATATCATTCTTACTCCTCCCATTGGAGTAGCAAATGTGAGTACAGTTCACTCTGCTAAAATCTGGCATGAATTTAGTGATTTGTTAGATACATAGAATGGAATGGAGACCAGATATTAGAAAGTTCTGCCACTTCAAAGCAGGGTTCATGGGGCCCTCCCCCTTTGAGCCATCAAGAAAGAAGTTCAATAACCACGAGACCCTAAAGGAGAAGCCAAAGAGACATTTCAAATCTACTGCTGCTTCCGAGTTTTGTTCCCTAGGCCTTTCCATTTGATTCTTATAGTTTCCCTGGACTCTTTTCTTATAAGACCCTTAACTCACAGAGGGAGAGATAGCATAGCTGTTCACTAGGCAAAGAGAAAAAACAATGTGTGACCATGTGAAGAGTAGGAAAAAGCAAAGTCCTCTTCTAAAGGAGAAGTAACCATTTAGGCTCAAGAAACTATACTGCTACTATGAATAAGTCTTATTCCACTGAGAGAGGAAAATTTCTGCAAGACCCTCTGTAAATATAAAGCAAAGTTTGTTTGCCTTTATGAGATGCAAAATCATTGGACACTCATTCACATAATTAATTTTACATATAAATTACATATATATGTATATATATGGACCATCCTATATAATAAAGAGGTAATATGCAAATTGACTATCACTACAACACACAAGCTGACTGCCCCCATGTGGTCAAAGATGGCCACCCCCATGTGGACACAAGATGGCCACCACAAGATGGCCAGCCGGGGAGGGCAGTTGGGAGCAACCAGGCCTGCAGGGAAGGGCAGTTGGGGGTGACCAGGCCTGCAGGAGAGAGCAGTTGGAAACAATCAGGCTGGCAGGGGAGGGCAGTTAGGGGCAACTGGGTCAGCAGGCAGAAGCAGTTAGAGGCAACCAGGTAGGCAGGCAGGCGAGGTATCGATAGGGGAGCAGTTAGGTGTTCGTCAGGCTATAAGCAGTGGTTAGGGGGTGGTCAGACTGGAAGGCAGAAGCGGTTATGGACAATTAGGCAGGCAGGCAGGCAAGTGGGTGGGAGCCAGCAATCCTGGAGGAGTCTCAGATTGGAGAGGGTGCAGGTTGGGCTGGGGGACACACACACACACACACACACACACACACACCCATGCACAAATTTTGTGCACCTGGCCTCTAGTTAGATATAATTGTGTATATATTATTTTAGATAAAATACTACTACACACTTCCTTAGGTTTTCCATTAGGAAAGCCATCATTCTACCATCCACATATATATTCACAGGGAGTAGATTAAGACTGGGATAGAGAAGACTGTATGTAAACTGAATAAACCTTCAATCTATAGAAATGTTTTGTTTTTTTCTGACTTATTTTTCAACAACACATATTTTGAGATTGAATTTTAGACTTGCAAAGAAAGTGAAAACATCTGTTCTTATAAGATTTACAGATAATTCTACTAGCCCAAGTGATAAGAGTAGTTGACACAAGTACTGAACTTCTTCACTTTTTTTCTTCCTCTGTCTTCACTAAAATCTCTATTATTTTGCTGGTTTTCTTGATTGTAACTATCGTATCTATGACTCTATTTACTCTTGACTTATCACACCTGCTTTCTTATTATATACTTTTTTTTGTCTGCCTTCACGGAAATTGGAGGCTTTACAATCTGAAAAAAAAAAAAAAGGCAGAAGCCCTTTTTTAAAAAATTATCTTTATTGTTGCAAGCATTTGTTTGTTTGTTTTCCCCACTGACCCCCTCAACTCCCAGCCCACCCCACTGAGGGCTTCACTACTCTATTGTTTGACATCGGAGGCAAGAGCATACAATGGAATAAAGACAGTCTCTTCAATAAAAGGTGCTGGGAAAATTGGACAGGTACATTAAAAAAAAGGGAAAGAAAAAGGATAGAAAGGAAAG
>PVJC01009577.1:0-45597 GCA_004026665.1 Murina feae | reverse complement strand
GGAGGCCATGGGGTGGACAGTGCCACCCAACCATCAGCTTCCCAGGTGGGTGGCCCGTAGGGTCAGTGGGAGCTGTGGCCGGCCTGAAAACTGCCCTCAGACCCTCACCCAGGCTTGCCACACCCCCTGGGGTGAGGGTCTCCACTGAGGAGCTTGGCCAGCTTGCAAAGAGACATTGGCCCCTCACCCTGGATGGCCATGCTCACCAGCAGGTGGACATCCCCAGAGGGGTCCCAGACTGGGAGAGGGCACAGGCCGGGCTGAGGGACACCCCCCCCTCCCAGTGCACAAATTTTTGTGCACCGGGCCCCTAGTTATATATATTTTTGCATATACCTACAAAATAGGCACATCTACTTAATGTTTGAAACTGAAGAAAATTTTTCCATGGTTGATATTTCCACCAATGTACCTATATTAAAGCACTTAGGTATTTACAGATAAAAAAATCTGTAAATACTTTTCTTCCTTATTCTAGAAGCTATAATTTCAACTTGTTTTTCTTGGGAGGGAAATAATTCCGTAGGATTTATTCTGTTTGGCCTTTTTCTCCATTATCAATTCAAAACTATTTTGTAGACAATTCATCTTTCTCTATTTTAAAATTCTACTGTTTTTCTTTTATGTGGCCTTGAATAAATAAAAAAATTTATATACACATTTCTTATTTTCTGTAGATTCTTGACAGTTAAGTTTTCTAAATGAAAGAATTTTTTCGTTTTATTGCCTCTTTACCACTTATTTTAAAACAAGAAATAACAATCTTTAAACTTAAGAATTAATCTATTTTTAAAGTGGACTGTTTCATTTAACAACATATATATATATATATATATATATATATATATATATATATATATAATCGATTTCAGAGAGGAAGAGAGAGATAGAAACATCAATGATGAAAGGGAATCATTGATTGGCTGCCTTCTGCACATTGGCCCTAGCCCACAACCCAGACATGTGCCCTTGACTGGCATTGAAACTGAGCCCCTTCGGTCTGCAGGCCGACACTCTGTCCACTGAGCCAAATGAGCGAGGGCTGACTTGACAAGTTTTCAGGAGTGTAGGGAACCACAAATATTGCATGAAAAGTGCCAAGTGTTGTAGATTATATCCTGATTTCATAAATATCAAACAGTGGAAAAAATTTGCATCTAAGAAATGATGAAACAAACACTTATGATTTAGATCTCAGTCCCGTGCCTCATGCCTTTCCTGAGGTGTTCTCAATAAAGGACACTTAGAAAATTTATAAAATGCCACAGCATCTGCCAGTATTTTAGAAATAAAGCATTTATGTTTCATAGTACCCCTAAATTCGGTTAAGATTTCCAATTACAAAATGACTTCTTTCATTAGGCATGCCCATTTTCCAGGAATTTTAAAAACACATTTAAATGGAAACAAATGTGGATCTCAAGCAATCATATATAGTAGTTTTTGCACATGCGTTTCTAAAAGTCCTAAAATAGGAGATGCTTTTCATAGTAACACACAGCAATCTCTGGTTTTGGTTTGAGTACCACTGCAGGTGTTTTTACTTTAGGGTCACATTTAATTGCACTTTAAAGACATTAACAGTTTTCATCTACATAACAGCAGTGGTATATCTTATTTAAATCCAGAAAATAATGTGATAAACACATTTACATACTTTATTATGTTTGACAAGCCTAAGTTGTGCCAGATTCTGACTTACAACATGAAAATTGAGACCTCATAATTCCACTTTGCAATTAAGTACAGTGATTTACAATATCTCATTTAGTTGTCACAGCAACTCTATTCCTGTCGTATAATTATAGATACCTCCTCCTACTTGGTTCCTGTGTATTTTCTGAGCCTCATTCCTCAGGCTTTCTCTTCATTCTTCATGAAATCCTCATAATATAAATTCATGTTTGGCTTGTTTTATCCATTATTGGTTTCTATTATTTCTATTATTATTTGCAAACAAAAATCACAATTAACACTTAATTTTACTTTAGAGCACTTTGTAAAATCGAGACTCACAGTGATTTCAGAATTTTTACATTTCCACATAGCAAGATTATAGAGATATATTAGGTTTATATATCCTTCTGCTGGGTAGCCCAGAATGTTGGGATTGAGACACCATGTAAAATATAGTAGGATGTTTTAATTTCACAGGCAAAAATCAAACTAGATTAAGCAGATGTATTATTTATTAAGAAAGATTTTCTGTTACTATCAGGTTTGAGTTTTATCATTTCAACATTGGGGAATAATAAATGACATTTTTAGGCAGGGCTGAGACATATACAAACTGGGTTCCCCAGAAGCTGGTGGGAGCATTTGTTTTAACTTACCCCAATTTTGTACAGCATCCAATTGGGAGGAAAATACCTATGTAGGTGTTAAGTAAGATCTCTTTTCTTTTTAGACAAGGCAAAATACTTGGATATGTTTTCTGCCCACATCCTGATAAGCTATGGCATTAGTGTTTGATATAATCTTGGTTACTTGGAGGTCCTTTGCTACTCTGAAATATATATATTAGAGGCCCGGTGCACAAAAATTTGTGCACTGGGGCGGTGGTCCCCTCAGCCCAGCCTGTGCCCTCTCACAGTCTGGGATGCCTCAGAGGATGTCCACCTGCTGACGTGCCTGGCCAGCCTGGGCGAAAGGCTGATGGCTGTTTGCAGGATGACCATAGCCCCTTCAGGGTTCGGGTCCTACTGTGGTGCCTGGCCAGCCTGGATGAGGGATTTATGGCTGTTTGCAGGCTGGCCATAGCTCCCATTGACCCAACATCCCAGAGAGGCTGACTGGAATCAGGTTTCTGGGGTTTATTTATATTCTATAATTGAAACATTGTTCCCTTGAGCAGAGGCTACAGCCAGCCTAGGCAGGCAGTTTCCTCTATCACTGGTGCAGCATGCAATGGAAGCCTCCTGTTTGCTCTAGCTCCATGTCTACCGGCCGCCATCTTGGCTGGGCTAATTTGCATATAGTCGCCCTGATTGGCTGGTGGGCATGGCTTGGATTGTGGGCATGGCTTAGGTGTCTCAGAGTGAGGGTCAATTTACATATTACTCTTTTATTCGAATATATGTATATATATATGTGTGTGTGTGTGTGTGTGTGTGTGTATTGATTTTAGAGAGGAAGGGAGAGTGAGAGATAGAAACATCATCGATAAGAATCACTGATCATCAGCTGCCTCCTGCACACCCCCTACTGAGGATCGAGGTCAAAACCAGGCATGTGCCCTGACCGAGAATCAAATGGTGACCTTTTTGTTCATAGGTTGATGCTCAACCACTGAGCTACACCAGCCTGGACACTACTCTGAATCTTAAGGAAGTGGCAGAATTATGTGATTATAGGGTTGACAAAAAGATTTAAGTATGGCATCAATAGAGTAGAAGGGCTGGTGCTAGAAAAATATAACTGAAAAACCCAGTCTACTAGCTTCAGGCAAGGCTGTGTGAAGGGGAGTAGAGGGACCAACAACATCACTGGAATTCAGCATTTATATGTACTCAGGTGTTCTTGGTCTATGTTAGGTCTATTCTCAGAAAAGTTCAGATTTAGTGGTTACCTTCAGCACCCTTTTCTCCCTAATTCTCAAATATTTCTGTTTTAGTCTCAGCAGTGATGTTCTTGTTACTTTATCAAATCTGGACCAAGACTCTGATTTTTGAGTCTTATTCTGTTCCCTCGATGCAGTGGGTAGAGTTTGTGTCACTTGGCCACATGAAATTTGCTTGGAAAATATTTCTCATAAGAAAAATCAGGGTGCAGTTATTAGAAGAAATGATGATGGAAGCATGACATGAAGAAAGAACAGACATTTAAACATTTGATGACTCTTTTAATCTACCTTTATTTATATCCTCTCAAGTGAGGCGTATTAATAATTGTATTCTGAATTTTGGGTATAATTACTTGTGCAAGTTATTTCTTTAGATCTTATAAAAAATACTAGGGGCCCAGTGCACAAAAATTTGTGCACTCGGGGGGTGGGGGTCCCTCAGCCCGGCCTGTGCCCTCTTGCAGTCTGGGACACCTCACAGGAGATGTCCACATGCTGGCATGCCTGGCCAGCCTGGGTGAGGGGCTCAGGGCCATTTTCAGGCTGCCCACAGCCCCTTCAGGGTTTGTGCACTGGGGGATGGGAGGGCTGGTGAGTGCAGGCCTGGATGTTTCCCACCGGCAGGCCCACGATCGCACACGCCTGGTGGGCCCCCACCGCTGAGGGGACACACCTGGTGCAGAGCTGTATCAGAGCATCCAACACAACTGACCAAGGTGTTGGATGCTCTGATACAGAGCTGGGTGGCGAGCCAGAGGCAGACGCTGGTGCAGGATCCCTTGGTGGCACCCTGCTGCTGAGCAAACACAACCAGGGTGGAGCCGGGCAGCGGACTGGCTTTGGATTCTCTGCACTGTGCAGCAGATGCTTCCACACGCCCTGTGGAGGCCCCCCGGGGGGTGGAGCCAGGCAGCAGACCCAGGATAGCTGCTCCTGGATGCCCCAAGGAGGCCCCAGGCCGGACTCCCCCCCCCCCTACTGAGCTGGCACACCTGGCACAGCTATGCCGGCCCGCCGTGGAGGCTCCCAGTGCAGAGCCGCCCTGCCAGCCTCCATCTTGGCTGGGTGAATTTGCATACAGCCGCTCTGATTGACTGGTGGGCGTGGCCGTGAGCAGAGGCTCAGCCAGCCTAGGTAGGCAGTTGCAACAGAAGCCTCTGGTTTGCTCTAGCTCCATGGCTGCTGGCTTCCATCTTGGCTGGCTTAATTTGCATACAGCCGCTCTGATTGGCTGGGAGGCATGGCTTGGCTGGTGGGTGTGGCTTAGGTGTCTTAGGTAACATTCAATTTGCATATTACTCTTTTATTATATTAGATCATTAAGTTTGATATGGATGAGATCCTTCACTTAGAAAGTAGCAGTAATGACACAAGTCTGATTACCAAATTGTAAAAACTCTGTTTTTAATACCTAAATGCTATCAAGCCTTTTTTTTTTCTGGGGGGGCGTGTATTAAGAAAGTAGTCACTAATCATGAGTGGAATGGTTAAACCAACGCATTGTCTGGGAACCAGTATTCCCTCATCAGTGCTGTGTGGCATCCATGCTGCAGCACATGCCATCTAAGAATAATCTCAGCATGGGCCTTGGCAAGGCTCTCTTGTATCCTGCAATTGGCCCCATTGTGGGTGATTATAATTAATTATCCCCAATTCTGGATATGTTTCAAAATAGTGAAATACTGTAATTCTTAAGCTCTAGAAATGACATTTAGCTTAATGGATACATATTGCTTTATACAGTTGCCCAGAATTATCAGCCTCCAGAGCAGACTATGGATACACAGTATAATCACAGCTTTTTTTTGGATGACACCCATGTGGAGGAGTGGCAGCCTTCCTAGTGCTGATCCAAATGTAATGTCCAAGACTATTGTAAACACTCCAGTGAAATAATGTTTTATTCACTGCTTTCTCTCTCACCTTAAAATTGAACGGAATGAACAAAAGGCAAGGAAAACAAGAAAAATTTTAAGTGAAGATGCAAATTTTAAGTAGTACAGACTATATTTACCAATTTTTAAATATATTAACTTATCATTTTTAATAAAGTTAATCATGTGTGAATGTTTTGTGTTTGTATATGCATCTTCATTTCAAATGTGCTTCATTCACTTTTTTCTTATTTATTTTTACTTAAATTTCCTTTTGTATATATCTTAACTTTTTATTTTGCTATAATTTTTACGTAGAAAAGACCAGGGCAAATTAATACAGAATGTTCTCATGTACCTTTACCCAAAACCTCTAATGTAACATCAGAAAGAATGATAAATTATTCTTTGTTCAATAATTGAACCAACAAATTAACATTAATACAATATTAACTAAACTACAGGCTTTACTTCAATTTCACCAGTCTTTTCATTAAAACAATATAACAATAGAAAGATAAAATATATTAGTGAATATCAAGTCTCTAGAGATATGATTCTATGTACCAAATAATAGGATAAGGGAAAATGGACCATTGCATTACAAATAATTAAGAGTGGATATATCAAAACATTATAGACATGAACATAAAGAAAACTATGGAATTTTTTAGCCTGCAATCTGAGCAACACTGCAGAGTTAGCGCATCAGTATGTATTTCATTATTGTAATTTCAAAGCTTTTAAATAGAGACATAATGTATATTATTAAAGTCTCTTTAAAAGCCCTAATCTTGTGCTCAATGATACAGATATTTGCAAAAATAAATTATTGTGTGGATCAAGGTACCTCCTCATATGTGTAAAACATGTTATGGTATTGAAATTCTGAATGGGTGTTTTAGAATTTCAACTCATAGCTAAAGAGAAAAAAATAGATAAATGATCATTCTGAACTGGTGTACCTCCTCTTTACATGGAAGAAAAATAAAATAGGAAATGTTCAAAATCAGGTGAGAATTGTGAATGAAGAACTCTTAAAGTTAATGTATCCATTTATTCAGGTACTCATTCACTCTGCATAATTTTGTGTCCATTTGCTCATGGTGCTCATCAAATTGACTCGCTCAGAGTCATTATGCAGGAGATGTACCTTACCATTGCACTGTTTGCTCCCAGGGAGACATTACAAAGTCAAAATGCTGTGAGTTTTTGCAAAGTTTTTGCTCTACTTTTGCTGCCTCTATAAAAGGAGGCTGCGGTACTCAGTTACTGGGGCAAAGACTAAATGCCTGAATGTAATGAGACAGAAATTATTGAACGACTCTAAGGATTTAGACACGTGTAGCTCTCATGTCGGAGGTAACAAACATTTATCTAAGAATCTAGGTAAATTATGAGACGTTCAAAGGTGAGCTGATCTGTTTGTGTCCGTACACAGCAGTGAGAGCATACATGTAAGACCTGGAAGACAGAGTAGCTTCTGAACATCAAGATGCCCTTTGAGAGCAGTGCAGGTGTCAGGAAGAGAAGAGGACTCTAAAACTGCTTCTTTAAAAGGAATGCAGACCCTGATGGGTCAGTGGCTGCATTAGAGTAGGGTCCAAGGTGGCTAGCATCCACATGATAGTGTAAATAAATGCTTGCTATTTAGAGGGGTGCTTTTGGAAATTAGCATTAATTGCAGATTTGAAACTAAAGTTATAAAATTATGTTATAAAATGTAAAACAGATTTTAAATATGAGCCCAAATAAAGTTCCATCATTTGTCCATGATTAATGCTAATATTTCCCCATTTTAATTGAGTAGAAGTAACAGTCTTTTACTCTGCAGATTCTACTCAATTTATCTACATCTATTATATATCATTAAGGACCTTTTTTGTGAGCAAAGCATTGAGAAATGCAATGCTGCTCGCATATTTAAAGAGCTTGTTAGTATTTGATCACTTCTTAACAATAAAACTATATTTCTTTCCTCAGAATAAAAGCTTGAAAAACAAACTCTTGTCAGGAAATAAACTGTGTGGCATCCGTGCAGAAGAGGTGAGTAAATTTTCTCTTCTAGCGTCAACTGGATAGAAACAATATTAATGCTAGACTTTTTTTTAACTTAGACATCTTGTGACCTTCTCCCCCTTCTAACATAAATGCAAATTTTGGAATAAGAAAGAAAACTTTTAGATATATTTTGAATGTTTTAACATTGCATATCTAAAGAAAACCAAAAATGACTCATGCATTTCTTAGGGGGGAAAGTTATTCTGCTTAATCCAGGTTTAATTAAATCAATTTCCTATACTGCTCATCTCCCAAATCTATTTATATTTTATAATCCCTGATTTAATGTAGAATATGTAGGGTATAGTAATAATCTTAGTGATATTAATGAGATAGTAGAGATAGTATCAATAGAAATGGATTATTTACACTTCAAGGACAGGAGACAGGGGACAGGGTTAGTTGGTTTCCCCAAGAAGCACACACAAAGGTGGGAATGAGTTGTGCAAGGATTTATTAATGGAAACATCTGTGAATAATAAGGAACATGCATCAGAGTCTTCATATCATGATGCAGATCCCATGCCTGTGAAGGAATTGGGAGGGAAGGGCAGTTTGAGTAGAACAATGGCTTACACAAGTTAAAAGTTAACCCCTTTGCCCAAAACAGTCCAGACATAGGGCAGAGAGCTGGTCATATACCTCTTTCATTTCCTAAATATTGCGGCCAGGTTTTGTTCACAAAAGCCTCTTCCTGTATTTTTACCTTCTAGCAGAACAGACAGGAAAGATTGCCTGGTGACTCACAATTGCTGCTTTGTAGGAATTCAACTGGGAAGTAGTGGCACATTATCTCATTGTACCCCATGCCAAAACTAGGTCACATGCCTAGCCAATTTGAAAGGAAAATGGAAACTGTTATGAGGGCCCTGATCAGTTTGGCTCAGTGGATAGAAGCATTGGCCAGTGGACTGAAGGGTCCTGGGTTCAAGGGCATATACTTCAGTTGCCAGCTTGAACCTTGTGAGGGTTGCAGGCTCCATCCCTGTGAGGGAGGTAATCAATCAATGTGTTTCTCACACATTGATGTTTTTCTCTCTGTGCCTCTCCCTCTCCACTCTCTCTAAAAATCAATGGGTGGGGGGAGAAAGTGACATTAGGTCAGTAGGCATGTGCCCATCCAGAATTTGGGATTTGTTTTATTAAATAAGGTGAAAACACTCCTCGATGGACATGTAAAAGTCCTTATTATAAACACTAAAGTTAAAGTCTAACATGCAATTTAATAGTCCAGTTTATGTCTTTACAGTATTATTGTATATAAAATGAATATAAATTTTCAATACATGGAAATGACAGGTTGATATCCCATAAGACAAAAATCAAACTGGACGGCTTGTAGTATTTCTTTCATTGTATTTTTCTATTTGGATAGAGATCAGCTATTATATTGTTTATATTTTCTACATTTCTAAAAATATTACATGTGTACTATCCATTTGTTAATAATACTTACTGGGTGGTAAGCAACTAGAACAGTTTTAAATAAGAAATACATGGATTGAAGCTGTATTGTGAGGTGGCTGGCATGTTCCTATGGTCCCTATAATTCTCATGCACATGAAAGAGAGGTGGCTCCTAGGAGAAGGTGTCTGTAGTTTTTAGAAATAATAACAGCCTGGGTCTACCTGTATGTTTTAGGCCCTTGGTTCAAAATGATTAATTTATTTTGAATATGTTATTACTTAAATAATATATTATTTCTGAATTTTTATTCATGATTTATTAGATATTTTAAACATTAATATTGCACAATGTTAAAATAAATTGAATATATTCATTGTGATTTATACATTTACCCTATCTCTTTCTTTATGGATCCAATTTAAAGTTTAAGTTTGGCTTATCAGGGAGGTATATATTTTGTCACAATAACGTGTCTTCAATGTAAATGGTAATTTTTATTATTTGTTTCATTACCACCAACAACAAAACAAAAGAGTAATGACTTCTATTCATATTTTCTAGATCAGTGACCCTAAATGTTTCGTATTCATAGATGAATAAAATGTCCAAGTCCTATTGACACCTAATAGATTGCTAATATTTCAATTTTCAACAGAAGAATGCCAAAAATAACGGACGCTGCTGCTGCAAGTATCATGTGCCATTGTATCATAATCATTGTTACTTCATGAAAGAAATGATATTCGAACGTAAATTGTTGGAAGGAAATATCTCAGACTAAACAATAGTCTCTAAAAGGGGAAAAATAAGCCTCGCTAGAATGTTCCACCATGGACAATGTCTTCTACCTTTCTCACCTTCTTTATCTTCTTTTTATTATAACTATAATCATCATCGTTATCATCATTACCATAAACTTAACTTTTGCTGTGGACTTGTGAAAGCTTCATATCATACTCACAGGCACCAATATTTAGAATTACATTTACGGTAATTAACGTAGTTAAAAGGAAAGTACTGAAATCCCTAATGTAGTAATGTCTGAACTGTCTGAAGAGTACTCCTCTGAAAATTTCAATTTTCCAAAATGATGCCGACAAGGTGAAAGAAAACAGGGTCAACTGGATTTCATGTCAATGTGCATTACAAAATAAAGATGCACTCATTCAAAACGTATTCATTCTTCTTTTCCATAGTCTCACCAGATACCTAGATAGGGTTTTGTTTTTTAACTACTGAAAATTAGAAGAAGACTGGAATAGGCAGGCGCAGAGAAGTGATAAGTGACTGTAATGAAAAATTCTAAAAATATATTTTTTAAATAACCGTAACGAGGTTCAGGAAATCTAGTTGTTCATGTTCATTTAGTATGGAAAAAGACATGGAGGCTTTTATTATAGTTCCTGAATGAATTACTGCATAATACAAAATTGATATTTTAATAATGAATCCAAGTTATGAGGAGACATTTAAATTATATTCTGAGCATTCAGTATAAGTATGCAATAAGAAATGAATTGCCAAAGTGGTTAAACTGAGTCCTTTCTAAGACTTAACATATAGAGTAGACTAGAAGTGAAGTTGGTAAAAAAACAAACAAACAAACAAAAAAAACCACAATCATATGGAGTGCTAATTTCTCATTCCCCAATGATATTGGTCAACGTTAGTTTGGATAAAAAAATGAAGGCACCCTAGCTTATTTGGCTCAGAGGTTAGAGCATCAGTCCTTGGACTGAAGGGTCCCAGATTCAGTTCTGGTCAAGGGCATGCACCTGACATGCAGGCTCAATTCCCAGCCCCAGTATGTGCAGGAGGCAACCAATTGATGTGTCTCTCTCACATCAATGTTTTTCTCTCTCTGTCTCTCTCCCTCCCTTGGAAAATATCTTAGGGCGAACATTAACAACAACACAAATCAAAGTGTGTTTTCCTAAGAGACTGTCCTGGCTATAAATGAGTCCTGGACAGCAGATTGCAACAGCAGGAAGAAAATGCTAATGGATCATGCATGCGTAGTTGAGAAAGATAACAGAAATAGTCCTTTACTAATATCAGCAGCACAAAATGAAGGATAGTCATGAAAATCAGGAAATGTTTTGGAGATAAAGTTCATATAACTAAAGCGAAATGCTGTGTCTGAAATATAATTATTTGGGTCACTTAGGAATCTTTGTAAGAAAAACAGCAAGTTGTAGTTAAATGTACTATTAGAGTCCTGAAGTAGAAGCATAAATTCAAGGGGATAAGGACTTAGGTGTGAGTGTCATTCTTAAGGGGTAGTACCAACCAGGTATGCACAAGATGGCTCGTTGTCTTCTAATGCATTATGCCATACATTTTACTTTCACTAATCATATCAAGAAAAATAGGATGCTTTCTGTGGAAGTGGAATCTTACTACGTTCTAAGAAAGCACAATTCCTTGTGGCTTCTGAGTATAGAGTTTAATTACATAATTCTGAAATGTTCATGTCAAACTCTTCCTCTCTTCCTCCCTTGCTTCCTGTCCCCCATATTCTCTCTCCTCTCTCTCTCTCTCTCTCTCTCTCTCTCTCTCTCTCTCTCTCTCCTTTCTCACCCTCCTCCTCCCTCCCCTTCTCTTCTTCCTTTCTAATTTCTTTCCATTTCATTTTTGTTTTCTTTTTGTTCTCTCTTATCAGCTTTCTGATTTAATAGATCACAAAATGCAGATGGCTCGCAATAAGGATGTCTATGGAAAACTGTGTTTCTAATATTAGAAGCTTGCATTTACAACAGTTTCAATTTTATACTCTAATTGGTAGTACTTCCAGCATTGGATAAACATTTAGAAATTATAGCACCATTATAACACAGTCTTCCATTTTGCAAACTCTACTACCTTGCATGGTTAGAAATATTTTGAATATAATAGGAAACGATCATAGGACATTTACAATTAGTTCAGTGGAGGACTTATGAATTTAATGTATGCTTGGAAAATTACAGCATTTCAAATATTAGTGGACATTATATCAGCAGAATTTACTGGGATAAAATAGTAACATTAGGATATTGTTTTTATTATGTACTGTGGCCGGCTACTTTTAAAATTGAATTTCATTAAGATATAATTTACATAGAGTTTATTCCATTTAAGCATACAGTTTTAATGGTTTCAATCATTGTATACATTCAAGAAACAGAACATTGGCATTATTCCCAAAGTTCTCTTTTGCTATTTTATAAACTCTACTACCAATCCCCAACCTATGGCAACTACTAACATGATTGGGTTCCTTATCCTTTTTTATTTTTTGCATTTTTGTAGGATATCATATAAATGTATTATACAAAGCATAGCTTCTGATGACTGGATTCAATGCATTTTTTTGGTGGGTCACCATTTTGAGGCACAGTATCCATTCTTTTTTTATTGATTAATTAGTTATATATGTACCCTTATCCCCACATTATCCCCGTCCCTCCTCCCACTCATGCCTTCACCCCCCAGTTGTCTGTGTCCATTGGTTAGGCCTATATGCATGCATATAAGTCCTTTGGTTGATCTCTCCCGCTTACCCTCACCCTCCCCTGCCTTCCCTCTGAAGTTTGACAGTCCGATTGATCTACATTGCTACATTTTCAGCCCTTAATTCATTCTTAAAATCAGTATCCTAATATTGCATTTCATGGAGGTACCATAATTTACTGTTAATAAGTTAATGCACATGTAGTATTTTTCAGCATTTGACTATTATGAAAAAAGTACTATAAACATTTATGTACACATTATATGTTCTTTTGGGTAAATACCTATAAATAATTGCTCTATAATGCAGTATGTGTGTTTAACTTTATAATAAACTGCCAAAATTGTTTACCAATGTGACCGTACTGTTTTATATTGCCACTGAACTATTTTTCCAATTATCTTTTTATGTGACTGTTATAATCTATTTGTTTGTGTCCTATTTCTTCTACTGAAGAATCAACACCAATAATCTTAAATGTAGAGAGACAAATGACTGAGGTTCTTAAGGTAGAATGTTTGAAATTGGGTCTGCCCTTGAAAAACAGAAAGCATATTCATTATCTGTGGTTTATTACTAGAATATATTCTAATGTGTTAGCCAAACATATACCTTCTGAGAGAGATTTCTGTTACAAGAACTTTTGCATTTGCGATGGTCCTCTTAAAAAGCCATTCTTCTAAAGGGCAAATGCCCTTCACCTCCTGTCACATTAGCTTGCTGTATTCTCTTTGAACATATGTCAAATTCAAATTTGGTTGTCAATTTAAACTTATCCATATTTTATCTTACCTTAATAAATAATTGAAATAAGCAGTCAAAACTGGGGCATGCAATTGCAGAGATATACTTAGCATCTAATATTAGAGTGTCAGGCATGCCTGGGTGATTGGAATTCTTTGGGAGGGGGAACACTAAGCCACTTTTTTTAAGGATTACCTGTTAATATGTTTCCTCTGAGCAGGCTTTGGTATTTTCTTCCTGCCTAGAACAGCTGGATGACCAACTCCCAAAGTGGAGGCTAAGCTTTCCTGTTTCATTTCCAAAATCTTTGGACTCTTTTGCTTGGCTGAAAAAATTCATTTTGTAAAATTTGAAGAAATGCTAACCATCAAGTTTGAACATATAAATAAAACTAAGGCACTAATTCATGTTTCTGCTCTTACAGTCAAAAAAAATTCAAGCCCAGCTGAAGGAGCTTCGTTATGGGAAGAAGGATTTATTGTTTAAGGTGAGCATCTTCCTGCCCCCTCCACTTGATAGCCCAGTGTCTAAATTATTTAAAAAACTAGAGGCCCGGTGCATGACATTCGTGCACTGCAGGTGAGGAGGTCCCTCAGTCCAGCCTGCACCCTCTCTTGCAGTCCAGGACCCCTCGTTCCTTACCACCCGCCTGCAGCAGAGGTGGCCACCTGCTTCTGTGCTCACCAGCCATGAGCCCGGCTTTTGGTTGAGCAGTGCTTCCCCTGTGGGAGCACACTGACCACCAGAGGGCAGCTCCTGCATTGAGTGTCTGCACCCTGGTGGTCAGTGAGTGCCATAGAAACCAGTTGTTCTGCAGTCAGTTGATTTGCATATTAGCCTTTTATTATATAGGATGATTTAGCTTAAATTTCCAGATTTGCACAGTAATTAGAATTGTATTTGACTGCATTTAATTAATGGAGATAAATGCATATATGGTTTCCTGGCTACTTTCTTAATCAAAGGCAGGCATCATTACAAAGTATTGACCCTAAATTAATTTAGCATTGAAGAATACTGTCTGATGGAATATTTACTTTAGGGAGAGCATTTATTAAGTTTCCTAAAATGAGGTTTATTGATAACCTACATTCTTAACTTCCAGAGATCCTGCATAAGTCACTTTATTATCAAGAGTCTTCATATTTAGTCATTGTTGATAGATTTTAGTTATTGATACTTTTCTTTACAAGATTATCAAATCAGGACCTCTACTTGTTAGACATCTACCACAAACTGTGGATGTGATTGAATAATGCCCCACCTCAATGATACAAACTTGGTAATCTCTGGGACCTGGTAATGTGATTAATAATGGCAAAGAGGACTTTGAAAATATGATTAAGTTAAGAATTTTGAGATGGGAAGATTACCCCAAATTGTCCAGGTGGTTCCTAAATATAATCACACAAGTTTTTATAAGAGTGAGACAAAAAGGCCTAAATAAGAAGAAAGTTATGTGACCACAGAAGCTGGGGGAGAAAAGACAATGAGAAGGATTTCCATCCTTTGGCCTCTGAAAAGAACCAGCCCTGCCAACACCTTGGTTTAATCCATAAAATTCCTTTTAGACCCCTGACTTCCAGAACTCAATGAGAATGCACTTGTGTTGTTTTAAGCCACATAGTGCGTTGTAGTTTGCTATACTAACAAACTACTACAGATAATTTACTTGTGTCTCCCTTGAGCATAGGAAGTAAGAGGCAGGTGCTTTTCATTGTAGTGCTTATGATACATTTTCATTGCCAAATGCAGTAGAAAATAGGGTATTTGGATCACAGCAGCAGGAATAATAATTTGTTTTAATAAATAATAAGAGCAAATGATTTTCTGTGTAATATTGCTTTTTAAAAATGTTTTCATGAGATTGATCAGCCCAATCTACAAATGTAAGGTTTAAAGAGGGATAATTCCACATTTTATTTAATAGTTGGAAAATTCTGCAGGTTTTTTGTTTTTGTTTTTTATTTTAATTTTTTTTTGTTTTTTGTTTTTTACTGAAAATGGTAAGAAATGGTTTATCTCTCCTCTTCACTCTTGGCTTAGAGTTATGGGAAGGTGGTCCTTTCATGTCAACCAATATTTGTTAAAGGCTCATTCTATGCGAGGCACATCTTGCCACTTGCTTTTCCATGAATATTCTCCCTGCCATTCCTTTGACCTCGTTTATAATGGGACATTCCCCAGGACACCAAGAAAACTGTTAATTAATTCTTGTTAATGCTTACCAATCCCGACTTCTCAGCACTCTTCTCATTGTTCATAATGAATAGATAAGACGAAAGTATGAAACACAAGGCACTTGCCAGTCTAACATTAATCTTTCCGACCAAGACTCTTGAGCTCAGAATATCTTAACTCTTACATTCAGGTTGGCCTTGGGCTTTTTGCAGTAATCAATAATAAATAATTGAAATAGAAAAAAGAATATGTGTATGTTTTCATTTGCAAAGAAATTTCTAGTTCTCTGTGGATTAATTTAAAATCAGGAATACAATAAAACAAATTCAACTTCCTAGAGCTGACAAGTTTTAGGTATTAGGCTGACAGAAATATGAGGCTTTTAAATCTTTTGAATTTTATTTCTCAAATAGAAGTGTTATAGAGAAAAGTTGGAAGAAGAGAATGAGGAGATCTGATAATTTTCAGCAGTCTACTTCTTTGTAATATGCCAGCTGTTGAATATGGATTAGAATTCATCAACTTTCAGAAATGACCAAAATGAGAACTTGAAAATCTTTATGATTTGAAAATGAAACATTACATGTAAGCCTTGTTATTTCATGCCACTTTGAGAGGAGCACTTGCATTTTAAATCAGGCGAATTGTGTATGAATAGACCATAAAGTTGCATAAATTACGGTGCCCTCTGTTTATACCCTTCCCAAAAAGCTGTTTAACAGACTATTTTTATGTTTTAACTAGAGGCCCAGTGCATGAAATTCGTGCAAGGGCTTGGCCCTCGCAGCGCGGCTTTGTCCAGTAGGTCGTTTGGCTGTCTGGTCTAATTAGCATATTATGCTTTTATTTTTATAGATAAGTAAAATAACAAGAGGTCTTCAAGCATGAGAATTTTATAACTGGTCCAGGAGCTAAGCAATGTCAATAAGGCCCCAGATTTTCTCATTTTTTTGTTTGTTTACATGTCATACTACTAGTAACTTGTTCTAAGCTTTGGATCCTCGTTGTATTATGAGAGTGACTAAAGATCTATGCATTGCTGCTTTCATCCAACTGCGTACAAAATCAAAGAAGAAGGGGTAGGGTTACTTGTCCTTCAGGGTTGTCTATATAATAAAATGATAATATGCAAATTGACCCTAACAGCAGAATGACTGGGAATGACTATGACACACACTGACCACCAGGGGGCAGATGCTCAATCCAGGAGCTGCCCCTGGTGGTCAGTGCACTCCCATAGGGGGAGTTCTTCTCAGCCACAAGCCAGGCTGATAGCTGCCAGTACAGCAGTGGTGATGGGAGCCTCTCCCACCTCCTCAGCAGCACTAAGGATGTCTAACTGCAGCTTAGGCCTGCTCCCTGCTGGCAAGTGGACATCCCCCAAGGGCTCCAGGCTGCCAGAGGGATGTCTGACTACCAGCTTAGGCCCAATCACCCAGGGAGCAGGCCTAAGCCAGCAGGTGGACATCTCCTGAGGTGTCCCAAACTGTGAGAGGGCACAGGCCAGGCTGAGGGACACCACCCCCCACCCCCAGAGTGCACAAATTTTGTGCACCTGCCCTCTAGTAGTTTTTATAAAAGAGAAAAAATTTTAAGAGTTCTTCCCAATCAATGAAGAAGTAAGACCTTAGTGTTTTCACCTTTTTTGAAAGATTGCTTCTTTTTTGCTATCAAGTAAAAAGGAAGGAGATTATTGATGGGGGAGAAACTAGCAGTTTCATCTTAATGCACTCATCTTAATAGTGGTAAGCTCAACCACTCATCTTAATAGCAGTAAGCTCATCTGATTTGCTTACTACTATATCTACAGAGTGAGTACATTTAGGTCTTATATGAACATTTATTATATGTACATTTATTACCAGGGTAGTAGATAGTATATACTGATATATTTAGCCCTAAAGAGTATTTGACCACAGAAATTCACCCATATTTCTTTAAAGCTCAGCACACAGCTTTGGCTGGTTGTTCAATGGTTAGAGCATCTGCCCAATTCCCTTCCAAGCACAATAAATACCAACAGATGCACTGGTTTCTTTAGGTTCTAAATGCTTCTATTTTCAGTCCACATGAAAATAAATATGTATTTTTAATGTGAGACATCTGTTTCTCCTGAGCATGCTGCAAGTTCGACATGTGTTTCTGATCAGACCTCACCTTAGGTTTTAAGTGATAGATTATAAACCATGGCCTGTAGTAGAGTCAAATTTGAGGATGTTGGAAGTATTACGAGGAACAAATCACATCCTTGAGTAGCTTTCACCTCTATTAAAGTATAGGACAATTACACTAATGTTGCTGTTCTAGACATAATATTTTTGAACATATGATAGAAAGAAGAGTGAAGGAAACATACTTCAATTTCACTCATTACACAATTTTTTAAATGCCTTGTTTTTCATATTTACCTTAATGGTGATGCCAACTATTATTTCAGAAAACACAAATTATTGTCTTCCTTTTAATGCTTTTTTGGCAAAAAAAAAAAATTAAATGTTCTCCTTTGTGGTGGCAGGAGACCTTTCGGAGACATATTTGTGAATTGACTTGATGTATTTGACTTCCTATTGTTATCGGTGGAAGTGGGGCATTCCTTTCCCCACTAAGTGCTAGAGGTGGGGTCCTTACCATATCTCCAGAAAAAGAACTTCCTGAGACTCACACAGGAAGATGAGTAATTTTTACTTGTGTGGAATTACACCTCTGTGTTTCCAAAGTCTCATTTCTCTTAATCCAGTCCTAGAAGAAATGCAAGTGGTGATGCAGGAGAGCTAAAAGCAAAAGCAGTGTCCAGTGTTTCTGTTCCATGTTGGCATTGGATTCAGTTCAGTATCAGGCGAGTTGCAGTCCATTAGTCCATTGTGTGGGGTCCCAGAGAGTGACCTCCTTTGTTTAGGGGATTAAATATCTTAAATCTTCCAGCTCTTGCAGTGGCCATGCCTACTCTGGCCAATGACCTGTTCCCAGGTGTGACTGAGACACAATTATATTCCCTATTCCCTGTTTTATCAGACTTTACTGAGCATGTGTCTGTTCTCCTCCATTGTTCACTCCTTTTCCTCAGGGACCTGCAGGGAATGGACTGGGGCAACCTGAGAAGTATAAAGCATTAGCTTCTTGGAAAAGTTGCACCAATGACATATACCTTTTGGCCTTCCCTTTGCTCTTTTCCTGTTATTAATAACTAGGTTAATTCCAATGATATCACTATCATTACTGTTACTAGGGAGTTTGTTAACTACCTATGCATAATAAAAGAGAAGCCAATGACTTTCAAATGTAATTGCATAGAAAGCTGCTAAAACAGACAAATTTAGAGAATTATATAAAAAAAAAACTAGTAGCCCTGCACACGAATCCATGCAGTAGTAGCTCGCCAGTAGCTAACTGCCTCCCTCCAGTAGGTCTTTGCCCACTGCCCCACCCTCCTGTAGTTCCTCCCCACCCCCCTCACAGCTTGCTGCCCTGCCCGCTCCTGTAGCTCTCCGCCACCCACTTGTAGCTCGCTGTCCCAACTTCCTGCTGATCTGTGATCCGATCATTATGTGTTTGCTCATTATGCTTCATGGCATAATGAGCATTTGCATATTACATCTTTATTATATAGGATGAGATTTCTCAAGGGTGGGGATAAGCAGGAGAGATCAACCAAAGGACTTGTATGCATGCATATAAGCCTAACCAATGAACACAGATCGGGGGGCAGGGGTGAGGGCATGAGTGGGGATGTGGGGGGGGGGCAATGGGGGAATAAGGACATATATGTAATATCTTAATCAATAAAGAAAAAAATTATAAAAACTACATATATCCAAACTGTATGTTAAAACTTATGAAAGATCCTCTGAAATTAAACATATGGTATAGAAACTTAAAACAAAGACACAAGATACTTTTTAAAAATAAAGAGTATTTTTTCTATGAAAACACACAAAAAATGAGATTTCTCTATAGTTTGCAAAAAGGAATATACAGCTTGTAAAAGCGAGAGCAGAATCCCTACATACTGCACCCTGTGGGGCAACACCACCACCTCAGGTATGGTCTCTAATGGTCTCTTACGAAAAAATTCCAGGTATCTTAGTCTCCACCTACCATTGTTGTTTGAGCTGAGCAAAGCCCATTTAAGAAACAAGCACAATCCAGGTATCACATACATTTTCAACAGCACAGAACCTTCACATTAGAAGAGCCTGTGGCACGTTGGATTGCGATCTCCAGCATGATATGGATCAGTCTCCCTTACAGCACTGCCCCGATTGTAGATACTCAGAGATTCAGGTTTTGCAACATTCCAACGTAGGTTTTCCCTTCTTACAAAATTCTGAACACTGCGAATCAGATTCTCACTGCCAATTATGGGTGATTTTTTCCATGCAAGACTCGTATTTCTAATGTGAGCTTCCCCATTGTCTTCCTTTTTGAGTTCCTTCTTATTCTCTGTGTCTACTCTTCTAAGGCCCCTCCAGAAAGGAAATTTGAGTTCTTGATGTAATTAATGTTAAGTCTCAGGAACATTGTGGTTTTATCCAAGGATGGAACTCAATTTGTAGCTAATGGTAAAATAAACCGGAGAGGTGAAGTGCGGTATAATATTTGAATAGGTAACAGACAACATTTCGGTACTTTAAACTCATGCTACTTAGCCAGAAGCCAAAATTTAGCCACCAGCACACATTTTTCCATTTTCTTCCCTACTGAGTAATCTTTTGTCAAAGTCATAATGAGCATATCTTTCCATCCTTCCCCCAACCATTGCTATTCTGCCTATAGACATAGAAATCTGATAATTCCCTGAGGCTGGAAAACTCCATATAGGATATATTTGGTGATGTGTGGAAACTCTATGAACATGTTTAGGGTCAAATCTTTTTGTTTAATCAGTGCTTCTTGCAACAAGTCGGACGAGCCACATAGCAGTTAAGAAACACCTACTATGGAGAATAGTCTTGCATTTGCTGCAAGTGAAACAAAACAAAGCACTTTTAAAAAAAGACTAGTTTAATATTTGGCTCATCTATATATAAAAGTTCTTACTTACATCAGACCTGTGCATCATCTAGTAAATATTTTGTCCAGTTTTTCTTCCTTAGTAAATGTACATTGAGATAGTAAGAAGAATATATTAGTAGAGGTGTAGTCAAGAGATCAGGGTTCTTTTTATTGATTTCAGAGAGGAAGGGAGAGGGATAGGGAGAGAGAAATATCAATGATGAGAGAAAAGCATTGATCATCTGCCTCCTGCACACCCATTACTGGGGATCAAGCCTGAAACTGGGCATGTGCCCTGACCAGAAATTCAATCAGGACCTCTTGATTCATGGGTCAACATTCAACCATTGAGCCACACCAGACAGGTGAAGTGAGGGTTCCTTATTAACTCTTTCACTTAACTGGAAACTGAGCTAAAGGAGTCACTTAGCCTCACTGAGCATCAAATCCTCTGGCAGAAAACTACAAATAAGATGAATATGCACACTTCAAAGTTATGTAACAGATCAAAAGATATTTATATGCAAATTAATTTTATAGAATATTTTATACACATTGTATTATGAAAGAATTGCTTTTTTCTGGGGAAAATTTTATTTCTCAAGGTCATAACAGGTCACTTTTCTTCAGTCTAAACAATTGTTTTCTTGGTGCTACTCAAGGAATAGGTCATATCCTGTTGACTCAAACCTTCAGACATTATAGTCTGAGGAATGTGTAAAACTGCATTCCTGGCCCTTTTTTCTCCCTTAAGTTATAGAACCACCTCATAAGCCAGGGGCAAAGCAGTTCATCCCCTTCATTTCAGGCAAATATATTTGTTTTATTCACTTATAAATGAATGAAAAAATGAGAACATTCTAGAGAGAAAATAGCTCATGTTTTTTTTAGTGTTTATGTGGTAATCAAGGACAAAGAGCATAATGGCTTTTCAGAAATGAAATTATTGGGATATGTATATTTTCCTAATAAAATTTTTACACATTTTTTTATTAAAGAAAATAAGTGGATATAGAGACCAAGAAATAAATGCAGTTTCTTCAAATAATTGTCATTGACCATTATCTGGAGATAGAGATAGATAAGATTACATTCTTTTTTTAACTGCCTTTAACATATTTTTTTGTGGAAATAATAGATGGAAATTGTCTGTAATCTTAATTGTACATATAAGAAGACTTTCCTATACTAATTTGATTTTATTTTTGGTTCTATCTTGGTCAAATTTGATATGCTGATATACAGATAACTTATTCATTAAGATCTGTTAAAATTTTTGAAGGAATATTAAATATGGCTGTCTGGATTTATTTTTGTTTCAGATTGAACAGAAAGGATATACTAATTAATTATTCCATCATGCCCCCTTTCTTTATATAGTCATTTTTACTTTCAGATACATTGTTGATAATGGTGATGTCAAAATTCCAGTTTTCCTTACTTGAGCCCTATTATTTTCATGTTACTTGGGTTTTAACATTACCTTATTCTGTAAAAGTCCAGTAGCAATCAAGCAGTCTTTGGGATTATCCAATTCTAGCTCTTTTAAAAATAATACCGGGCTTTCCTAAATGAGAATGTTCTCTTTGGTGCTTCATAAATTTTAACATGTGTAGGCTCACCTGTGTATCATTTTAAAAGGATGTTCTGACTCAGTATGTGAAGGTCTGTGGGCCACACATTAAATTGTAAGGTTCTAGGCATTTAACATATTTGCTGTGTGTGTATTTGAGTATTTGAGTGTATTGAGTGTGTGTTTTTTTACTTTCTTAATTTTAAAAATCTATAGTCAGCCCTTTCCAAGTAGCTCAGTTGGATATAGCATTGTCCCAATATGCCAAGGTTGAGGATTCTATTTCTGGCAAGAACCAACCAACGAATGAATACACAAATGGGTGGAACAACAGATTGACATTTCTATCTCTTTCTCTCTCTCTTTCCTTCTCTTCCAAATCAATAAAAAAAATTCTAAAAAAATTCTATTGACATGGTGTAGAAAGAAACAGCAATTGAAATCAGTTTATCTGAGTTCTCTTTCACTTAACTTACTAATATTTCATTCACATATGGGTCTCTGAAAGAGGGTATTTAATATCCATCTCTCCCCATTCCTACCCGCACCCCTATCACAGCTGACATTTTGCAGCACACATAAAAAAGACAAAGTTGGATGATACGTTGTCTGCCCTCAGTCCAGTAGAGGAAACAGGCTGGTTTACAATTATTTTGAAAACATTGCAATTGTTTTATAAGCACTTCACCTACCACTCGGAACAATGATCAGTTGAGGGGAAGCTCAAAGATCAATAAACCCTGGGACAAGCTTCATGGAAGAGTGATATAGCGTTTAGGTACTGAAGGCATTGCACCAAACACTATATACACTTGCTAGGTACTCAGGAAATATTTGTAAAAAGGAAGGAAAGAGTCAATGAGCAAAAGAGAAATGCTGTCTTTATTGAGAACACAGTCTAGTCATAGGTAAGGCAGTTTGGACATGCAACACTATTTAATAAATCATCATAGAATGTGCTAGAATGTATAGAGTGCATGTGGAAGAAGGGAAGAGGAGAAATTAGGAAGACAAGACGTGTCAGATCATGAGTATTGATGGTGTTGTTAATAATTTTTAGAGAAAAGTATCAATATTTTTATAAATAGTGCTTCTCTTTGTTGGTGAGGAAAGGTTCAAGCTCCTGCTGCCTTGTATATGGAGATCAGCTTCCCTCTCTGATTTGTTCTTCTCCTCTCACTGGGCCTGGATGGCTTATCTTTCCAGCCAGTGAGGCAAATACCAGCAACAATTTAATACCATGCAGGTACTTCTGACTGATCAGGAGGCTCACAGGTTCTGGTTTGTGGGAGCCCCTTACACGTCCAGCGTGGATCAGGGTTCAAGTTCTGGAAGAGGCCGCACACAAAATGAAGAGAGAGAGACTAGAAGAAAATCAATTTAGAATAATGGGGACCAGGTGTGGCATCTTTCCACTAGTGGGTAAGATTGCCCACTCCTCTGGTTTTGCTCAAGGCTTTTATTTAGGCAATGGGGAAAACAACCATATCCTTATCCTAAGGGCAGAAAATTCCAACAACAAAGAGACAACAAGGATTTACATATCAGTAACAGAGGTGGAGGGCTGCTTTAACTATCAATATCTCCCCCCCACTATTCAGGGCCATTAAAGTCCACAAGCCTTCAGGCACATTTCTCTACTAAGTGACAATGACTGGTTCTGTTTGTTTTTTAAGTCTTTTGACTTCAATGTAAATAAAGGACAAAAGGTGAGAGAAAAGGAGACTGATGATATAGAGATATTATACTCAGAAAATAAACCTCCCAAAACACATCACAATCTAATATTTTCATATTTCATTTTAATAAGTAATTTAATGAGACTGGAAAGTGTATTGCTATTTAATGGGGTATAAAACTTTTCTCATTTAAAGCCATCTCCCAGGCTGTAAAAGAAGTGGCAAACTCAACTATTCTGAGTGAAACAAAAGGAGGGGGAGGGAGGAGCTTTTAGATTTGTCTTACCTATTTTGGGCATTTATTGAGCCTATGTTTTATTCAGAACTGGACTCACCATCTTCATCTCCAACCCATATAAGGGGCAGGATTTTGCAGCACTTAACATCAGACACTCTGGATACTGACCTCTGTCAATTTCATTTTAGATTTGGAGATGAGTAAACATGTCTCTTTTTTCTCATCTATAAAATGAGAATAAAGTGAGTTTCTACATCATACAGTTATTTTAAGAATCTGATGAGCTGATACAAGTAAATCATCAACTTATGATAGTGTCTGGTATGTATTGATTACATAAATATTAGCTACTAGAGGCCTGGTGCACAAAAATTTGTGCACTCAGGGCGGGGGGGGGGTGCCTCAGCCCGGCCTGTGCCCTCTCACAGTCTGGGACCCTTTGGGGGATGTCCACCTGCTGGTGTGCCTGGCCAGCCTGGGTGAAGGGCTGATGGCTGTTTCAGGCTTCCCATAGCCATTCAGGGTTTGGGTCCCTACTGGGGTACCTGGTCAGCCTGAGTGAAGGGCAGAGGGCCGTTTCAGGCTGCCCACAGCTCTCATTGACCCAAAGTCCCAGCAAGGCTGGCTGGAGTTTATTTATCTTCTATAATTGAAACTTTGTTACCTTGAGTGGAGGCCTAGGCAGGCAACAGAAGCTTCCTGTTTGCTTCAGCTCCGTGGCTTCTAAAATTGAAACATTGTTGCTTGAGCAGAGACCCTTGGGCCTAGTCAGGCAGTTGCAACAGAAGCCTCCTATTTACTCTAGTTCCGTGGCTGCTAGCCTTCATCTTGGCTGGGTTAATTTACATACAACCGCTCTGATTGGCTGGGGGGTGTGGCTTGCTGGTGGGTATGGCTTAGGTGTCTTGAAGTGGTGGTCAATTTGCATATTACTATTTTATTAGATTAGATTACTATTCCAAAGTGTTTTTAAATTATATTCTTTTGATCATAATATTGATAACCAAGTGTTTTGAGCTCTAAAAGAAACTTGGGTAAAATCCAGGCTCTTCCTACTCTTAGCTGAATTGCATAACCTCTCTGAGCTATTTTCCCAACTGCAAAATATAAATCATCACTACACTATAGAAATAGTGTGTGTACAGATAGGGGGTGTGAATCAGCCACCTAGTCGACTCTTGGCAAATGCTGGTTGCTTTCATGTATTTTTGAAATATATACAGACAGAAATAGAAGGATAAAGTCATCCCCGTTTTTCATGTTCCTCACAGGCAACCCTGAGAGAAGATAGAGAGGAACTGTTGTATTTAGATAAGAGGGACATAAGTGGAATCCACAAGGTATAGCTCACTTGGCACACGTATCCTCTCATTACCTCAAGGAAAATGTGGAAAGTCAATTTCTTCCCAGCATTCATATATAAAGGTGCTGTGGCACTCTGAGGTGTTGGCTCTGAATGCATTATATTTCATAACTCTACCAAGCTTCTCTCATACCATAGTTGTGTTTCATACTTCTTAATGCTAATAAGGATTTTCCAAAACAGCAACATAATTTTCATTCATAATTTTGCATATTTTATCATTTCTGATTTTGAAGTTTTACCTGATTAGTCTCTCTGTTGAGATAAAAGTATGTTGAGTACAAACTCTAATTGCGCAAACATAAAAAGGAAAAACAGGTCTTCAAGTTAGAGCTAATCGGCAGGGGTTAAGCAGAAATTAATGCATTCAACAGATGTTTCTCAAACAACTTCTATGTGACACACTGTTAGATGCAGTTTATATGGCAATAAGTAATTCAAATGTAGCACTTTCTATGGAGAGGTCATGGTTGCTTCAGATAGGTGGAGATTTTTGGGTATTGCCTAATGTTCAATGTTTCAAAGAAACATCATTTAAAAATTTTTTTATTTATTAATTTATTTATTCAACCATCCATTCATTCACTTATTCATTTAAAAATCAGTTGTATTGAGGTATAATTTTCATTCAATAAAATTTATCATTTTAATCTTTGCACACACACACATTTATACTGCATAACTCTCAACATGATCAGATATTAACATTGCTATAATTTGAAAAAGTCACTGTGGCTCCTTTGCAGTCCATCTCCTCTCCCCACTCCAAACCAATGGAGATTATTATGGATAGACTCACTGGCAGTGCCCATTATGCTCATATCTATATTTATGCAAAGTTTTTTTTTTTACTACACTGCTATAGAAAGCAATGAGTGCCAATTCTCTTTAAATCTGTGCAGTTGAAATCCTATGTTCTTTGCAAGCTGGAAACCACACTGTAGTATTAATTTCCAGATGCCACTGGCAAGAAACACATTTCCCTAAATAGACTCCAAGTTTCCATTTCCAGAGATTAGCGATATAATTGGATGTCAAAACACATCCTTGCTGCATCTTTCTCCACCCCTCCATGCTGTTTCCATAACAGAAAAACCTAAAAGCAATGAGGCAGGTGATCTTACTTATCCAATTCTGGAACTCAAGAAGCCTACAATAAGAGGCGGAGAAATGTTGCCAACATGACTGCACATTTATTTATAACCACAGAGAAAAGAGATTGTAAAATAATCCTTCTAAATAGTGTTCTACATCTTCACAGTTTCTGTGTCAGTTCAGGCTCTGCATTTCTGAATTATTGGTAGAGCTCCCTGACTTCAGTCTTCCTTTCTCCAAGCTATCTTCCACACTGTCAAAAGAAGGGCTGTCTAAGTTTTGAATTTGCCCATTATTTCACATTTAAATCCATCATTACCTATCCTTACAGGACCATATCCAACCTCCTTTGTATGGCTGGCAAGGTTCATCCATTCAGTCTCATCAGCATTGAACACTGAACCATTGAAGACTTGCATTTCTTACAGTTTTTCATTTCTTATATCTATATTTTCTTCCACTAATGAGTCTTTCCAGCCTTTCTTCACTTGCTTAATTCTTAACAATGTTTTAATTGCCTACAGAGCTCATCATCCTTAAGGCCTGTCTCTCCCCTTGGGCATAACCGGTATTCCATTATGCCTGGGCTGGCAGTGAGGACGACCGCAAATTTCTTCTAAAATGATATCCCAGCTCTATAAGTCAGCATGCCTGGGAAGGTAGCATCTGGTCTTCTTAGCTTGGCCTTCCTTATAACCTCTACCTTATGGGTGACTGGAGTAGGAGGTTTTTGTTGTTGTTGTTGTTTGGGGGGGTGATCAATCCTTAATTTCCTTGCCTTGTCATACGCAGAACAGAACATTCACCAACAACCCTAGATGAAATGAGAAACACCGTTTGCCTGTCCCTGACTGGGTGAAACCATAGCTATGGACTGGGAGCTTAGGGGAGAAGTAACCCTATCTTCTTGGCTTTACTATCCTCAAGTAGAACACTCAGAGTAAATTTTCCATCACAGAGAACTGGGTAGGATTAGGAGGGAGTGGTTACTATTCTTAACAAGATTTAGTAGGTTTTTCTAATGAACATTTATTCCTGTTCTGTATGTCCTTAGGACAATTTCCAGTGACTTTTAATGACTTAAAATTTTAGCCAGCTGATTGTTTCACTGAAGAAAATGTCACTGAGCTCCTTGCACTGCTAGTCCGTAAAACTTGCCCAATTATTACTCAATTTTAAAACTAGAGTTCTGGTGCTGTCTCTTCCCAGAAACCTTTCCTGATTCCCTAAGTTGAGGTATGAGACCATCCTCTCTTCCTACATTATATTGACAGTGTCTATTTATGTCTCTACTAGAGGCCTGGTGTACAAAAATTTGCACACTCAGGGAGGTCCCTCAGCCTGGTCCATGCCCTTGCAGTATCTGGAAACCCTCAGGGGATGTCCACCTGCTGGCTTAGGCCCACTCCCCAAGCAATCGGGCCTAAGCTGGCAGTCAGACATCCCTCTGGCAGCCTGGGAGCCCTCAGGGGATGTCCACTTGCCAGCGGGAAGCAGGCCTAAGCTGCAGTTGGACATCCTTGGCACGGCTGAGGAGGCAGGAGAGGCTCCCACCACTACTGCTGTACTGGAAGCCTTCAGCCTGGCTTGTGGCTGAGCAGAGCTCCCCCTATGGGAGTGCACTGACCACCAGGGGCAGCTCCTGCATTGAACATCTGCTCCCTGGTGGTCAGTGTATGTCATAGTGACCAGCATTCCCAGTGGTTCTGCTTTTAGAGTCAATTTGCATATTACCCTATTATTATATAGGATTCTCCTCTAGTTCTAATTTTTTCAAGTTCTTATCTAGCTATCTATCTCATCAACCCTTATTTCATCTCCAAAATGCAATTAAAGTCCATACTCGTTTGCAAGGTATTGGGAATAAAAAGGTGTATACTAATTCATGCTATACATGTTCTTATGTAGCAAATGACTTAGATAAAAGAGATATTGAGCAAATAGTTAAACAAATGAATTTTAAAAATTAGATGTACTGAGATAAATCTCTACATGTATTCAGAGAGTTAGTAATGTCAATGATATACTTAGATGTGTGATGAGGAAGGGACAACTGAGATGAAATAAAAGAACAGATGCTGTCTAAGTAGGCAGAAAGCTTTAGTGGGGAAGAGTTGAAAGCAGAGGAATATGCAGATCAAGCACCCAGTGCAGAATGAGAACAGAGATTCAGGAGCTGAGAGCTTCCTATGGATGGAAGACCCAGCATAAAGGAGAGATGGAGTTAGCAGGATAGATAATTCTCAGAAAATGTGGGACCAGGATTTGGATGTTATTCTAGAAGAGTGGTCAACAAATAATAACCAAGTCCTACCTGTTATCTGACTTGTTTTTTTATGACATACAGGCTAGAACTGGATTTTGAATTTTAAAATTATTATTATTTAATCTAAAGAAGTAGAATATTTTAGGATGTGTGAAAATCAGTTGAAACTCAATTTGTTTCAAAAAAAAGAAAAACAAAAGAAAGACCAACAAAACCCTAGTATTGGAATACAGCCATTCTCATTTGTGTACGTACCATCTATGCCTGCATTTGTGTTACAGGGATAGAGCTAAGCATTTATGATTCAGACCATATGGCCCACAAAACTATCTGGTTACTTATAGAAAAAGAAATGTTTGTGAACTCTAGACTTATAGTAATGGATGGTACTGAAATGTTTTAATGAAAATATTTAAAGAAGGCATAATCGCATAGCTATGTTTTGTTTTTAGAGGGAATGCAATTTAGAAGAAGAAATATGGGTTGTAAGGTATGATAGGAGTTCCCAAGACCACCCTGGATTGCAGGACTTTTGAAGAAGACTCATGGGACTCAACATTCAGTCCTATTCCCGACTATGATTTTATTACAGCCAAGAGACACAAAGCAAAATCAAGTAAAGGGGAAAAGGACATGGAGCAAAGTCCAAAGGATACAGAACTCTAGATTCCAAGAGTCCAGGTTCATTAAAGCCACACAGACATGCTTAATTTCTTTATCAACATGTTCTAACAATATGTATGAAATATTTTCTGCTAGAGAAGTTTGTCTGAACCTAGGAGTCTGGAGGTTTTATTAGGATTTTATTGATTACAAAGCTCTTTGTCCCATCTCTGGGTGAACCTCATATTAATAGGACTTCAAATTTTCCTTAGTTTTTCCTACCCTGTCATTGCCAAATTCTAAGTCTTTTGGTTCTACTTTTAAATTCAAGTGAAAATAACAAAATAAGTCTCTTGGGACATTGGCTACAGAAATATATTAAAAATCTCTACAAAAATGCATTAAAGTTAGTTTAATGGAAAAAAATACACATTTGGAGTAGTCAGAAAATGGACAAAGTGGTATGTAAATGTTTCCATATATGCTGTTTTCACTTCATGGAATAAAAAGTTTGCAAAGGATGTTCAGGAAAAGCATCCAAAGCAGCTGCTGTGCCTTGGCACTGACAAAATTAAACAAGTGGCTCCATCCAGCATTCAAATGGCAGGAAGATTTGCACAAATAGATGGGCTCATGACATTCAAGCAGATTCACATAGCAAAAAAAAAAAAAGAAAAGAAAAGAAAAGAAAAAAGTACCTATTCAAAATATTTATCACTGACTTAATTCTGACATCTACAACATTTTGTGCTGGATTGTATTCACCATCCCTCAGCACTCTTGTCAGTATTGTTAATAAACCATCAATTCTTATTCCTGCTAGGAGGAAGTGCAGCCACTGCCTGTCATGTCAATTAACTGCCAGGAAAGAGATTTACATGACAGACTGTAAGGGCTCCTAGAGGACCATTCTTTGGACTGTTAAAATAAGGACTCAAAGTCCTCAATTTTCAACTAGATAGAGAGTTCTGGTAAACAGTGCTCTTCAGACACAAGTGAGGAAGAAACAACTAAGTGCTCTGGAGAAAGATAAGAAATCTGTTTCTTTAGTATACACTGTGTGGCATCAGCATCAAATGTCTTCCTTTATTCAGTCAGTTTTTGTTATTCATCCACTAGGTACCTGGCACTCTTCTAACGATTATCTATTCAATGGTTAGCAAAATGGAAACAATCAGACTGCATGTGAACCTATTGTCTGTGAGACATTAAGAATCAAATAGATAAATGGATAGATCACAATTGTAATCAGCGGGTATTGAATTTAACCATATGCATTAATACAGGCATGCAAATTGTTCAAATATTAAAGCACTTCTATATCAACTGGAAAATAACCATTTCCTCCATCCTGGTCCTTTTCCTGTAACCCCTTATCTTTCCTTGTTACTTAGCTGCCATTCATTAATAAATGGTTAACATTCTGTCATAGCACAATGGCTCTGCCATAGCACCCTGACAATGTTGCACATCTCCACATAGATCACAAAGGCAAGGCTAACCTGTGGTTAAACTCAAGTCTTGGTGAAATTCCCTATTATTCCCAATGGAACATAGATAAGAAGGTGGTCTTGTTAGAAGCTGTTGTTACAGACCGTTCTATCTCCCTATCTCACAGGAGGCTCCATGAAACAGTTTCCTATCTGCCTTCCTAATGCCAGTGAGGCATGGCACTTTCCATTTCACACCTTCACCTCCTCCTTTGGGTACAGCTATCCTATCTAATAAAAGAGTAATATGTAAATTAACCATCACTCCAAGACAAAGATGGCAGTGCCCATAGTGGTAGGGCAGGATACTGGTGGTGTAACCCTGGCAACATGAACCCAGCAGGCTTTGCCTCATCAACCAACAACCCAACAATCCGTGAGCAGGTCTGAAGCAGAAAAGGCCAGAGGCTATGTGACAGCAGAAGGCTTGCTTCCCAGTCCCTTTAGGGGGTTGGGGAGCAGGAAAGGCTGGCCTGGCTGTGAGGCAGTGCGCAGGCAGCGTTTGCCCGCTTCCCAGCCCCCTTGGGAGGATTGGGGAGCAAGAAAGGCTGCCCCGCCATGAAGCAACAAGTTGGCAGGATTTTCCCCGCTTCCCGGTGGCTGGAGCAAGATGGGGAGCAGGCAAGCCTGGCAGGCAGGCAGCACCCAGCCCTGGCCACAGCTCAAAAAAGAGAACAACATGCAGGATGGCATGAGTCTGAGAGATCAACACAGAGGGGTGTCTGCTCCAAGCCTCTATGGTGTGCCTGGAGGCAGGCCCCCAGCAGATAGATACACACACAGGATGACTGGTCTGAGCCTCAGATGTGGCTGGGGGCAGGCCCCCAGTGGTGACACACACACACACTCTCTCTCTCACACACACACATACACACATGGCACCTGCCAGACTGGGGCCATCAGTAGGACATCCACTGAGGGGTTCTGGACTGTGAGAGGGGGCAGGCTGGGCTGAGGGACCTCCCCCCTACCCCTGTGCATGAATTTCTTGCACTGGGCCCCTAGTCTATAATAATAAAAGCGTAATATGTTAATTAGACTGGACATCCTTCCAGACATCCTTCTGGATGGACGGACAAAGCCACAGTGGGCGAGGGTTGCAGCAGAGGCCCTGGTGTGGCAGTGGGGGCGGGGGCCAGGGCCAAGGCCCTAACCAGGAATTGAACTGATTACCTCTTGGTTCATGGGTTGATACTCAAACACTAAGCCACACCAGCCAGGCTACTATGTTCTTGCTTTATTCTATAGGACAGTTTCAACCTCATGTTGTTCTCTTTTATTCTAGAAATAATGCCTATTAGAGTTTAGACTTGAACATCCTCATATTATATTACCAGGAGAATGAAAAAATATAAATTTTTATTCATTCAGATGAAGAGGAGAGACCACTTTCATTACAGAAGTTACCAGTAAATATTCCCTTGTTTTCTATTTTGACATTAATTAGATGCCTAAACCCAAATGACTACAGAGTTATGGTAGAGTAATTGTTTTAAAAAATTACATCACTGTTTCTGGAAGTGGTTGCTGGGGTCTCTCCTAAAATGTATGGCTGAGAAAGGGTATAAGACAGATTCTTCCAAAGTCTAGGTGTTTTAGAGAGGAGAAAGGGAATCAGTATCAAACACATAAGGAATTATCTGCAATATATTTTCTTTAAATGGCTACAAGTGCTATATGCAAATGCACATGATGGCAATATGATAGTTATAAAAATTTAAATTTGAGGAAAATTACATATATCTACTCTTATTTCCCAATATAAAAGGCTCATTGAGCTTCCTAACTTTGATATATTGAAATTTACTTTTAATAGCAGTTACAATCAGATGTTATGCTAAGCTATTCCTGTATAATTTCAGATCCAAATTTAGTTCATCTACATATATTACTCATTCAATACCAAGTCTCTCAGTATAATTCCCAAGTTAATGATATTGAAATGAGCAGGTGTTTCTTCAAAAACCTGATGGCCAAAGATAATCTTGGTGCTACAATTTTATATTTTTATGAAAGTGAGCAGAAACAGGTGGGAATTATTGACTTTCTGCCTCCTTACCTCTGTGGTAAAATGGATTGTAGAAATGATGGTGGTGGTGTGATGGTCCATGTTATATTTCTAGAGTCTTATTCACAGCTTCTAGGTTAATGCTGCTGAGCAGGGTATATGTTCTCCATGTATACTAATAGAGGCATTGAATTTACATAAAATATTTAATCCTATTAATATCCTCATACCAACTGCCAAGTATACCCTGTTGAATACTTGAGAACATCTTTTATGAGTTTGTTATCTCATTATATAAATAATCTTACAAAACAAAATACTTCAATATTCTAAGTAGTCTCCAAATATTTTAAATCGTAAAACATCAATATATTTTGAACATGTCATCCAATGTATGGATATTTATTAATTATTTGTTATATACATTCGTATCTTTAGTGGGTCAGAGGACCAGCTGTGAATCTAAACTGCCTAGACGTGAATTTTGAGTCTGTCATTTCCCAGTCATCACCTTGAGTGAGATATTTAATAAATCTATGTCTCAGTTTCCTCACTTTAAAGGGGTGGAAACAATACTAGGTACCAGATGCAGTTATATATACCCAAGTTTATATTGTTGTTATCATTATTATCATAGTACTATTTTACTGCCATACTCTGTATATTATCAAACAAAATGGAAGAAAAGCAATGATGAGTTTTAGAAAATATGTAAAAATAACTTCTAATATGTTTTCACATTAGAACAACCATGGGTTACTTTTGACTAAAGAACACAAAATATTTTCTAATGCCACCTACTTATCTATTTTATAATGTTGAAATCTGAAACTAAAATGTAGAGTTTCTAATGCATTCTCCCCACACTCCACTGAATCATCTCATAACTCACCATCTGTATTTTTGCATTATTGGCTGGAACACAGCTGCATGTTCTTATTTGTTCTAAAACATGGAGTAAGAACCATATTATCTACACTAATAAAAGGGTAATATGCTAATTAGACCAGGAGACCTTCTGGACATCCTTCTGGACAAAGCCATGGTGGTGGGGCCAAGGCAAAGGCAGTTAGGAGTGATCAGGCCAACAGGAGAGGGTAGTTGGGGTGATCAGGCCAGCAGGAGGGGCAGTTGGAGGAGATCAGGCCAGCAAGGGGGGGGGTGCAGTTGGGAGTGAGAAAGCCAGTAAGGGGTGCAGTTGGGGACAAGCAGGCCAGCATGCAGAGTGGTTAGGGGCGATCAGGCAGGCAGGCAGGTGAGCGGTTAGGAGCCAGCAGTCCCAGATTTTAAGAAGGATGTCCCCCGGATTTCAAGGGGGATGTCCCCTGAGGGGTCCCAGATTGGAGAGGTTGCAGGCTGGGCTGAGGGACACCCTCCCGCACCCTGTGCACAAATTTTGTGCATGGGGCCACTAGTTAATTATAAAGTAGTAAGGCTATGTTAGAAAACCTCTAACAATTTCTGGCCTTATTTTGCTGATGCCACCTAAAGCTAATTTTAATGTCAGTTGTTACTTCCAGGACCCATACAGACTCAACTTACAGTTCTCTACTGACCTGTCCCCAGTAAATGAGTCACAACAATGGTTTGAGTTTGTTTATTATAACTCAGCAGTGACCAAAACACTTGGAAGAGAGGCTCTGTATAGATATTTCCCTAATCTGGCCTTAGGTGGGACAATTTCCAGTCTAATCTTTCTAAGCAAATGGCCATGCCAGAAAAGCGTCTGGCTAGACATTGTTATGCTGATACCTGTGGTGCTTCTTTTTCCAGTTTTATCAGTATATGAAATAGCTGAGACTCTAGTAAGATTTCAATAGACTGTGATGGTCCATATGTCTTCTCAGTGTACCCCGATATAGTGAGGTGTTTAATTTTTTAAATGTCATTTACTCATTATTTGTAAAGTAAGGCTAATTATTAAGACTCAGTGATGACAAAATAATATTCTAGTCTCTCATATCTTGGTGCCTAAGTTTTTTATTCCTCATTTGTATTTCAATTAATCTTTTAGAACAGGTGAAAAAGAGTATAATTATTCTACATGCATGAGGAGGAAGGTAAATCTTGTGACCTGCTCATACCACTTCCTTTGCCTTGGCAGAGAAACACATGCATGCATGCAAACACACATTAGCATATCTTAGGTGTTTTACTTGGTGTAAAATTAGCCATGATTTTGAACTATATATTCTTGGTTCCTAAAAAATGGTTTTATGAGTCTAACCTAATATAAGAGTAATATGCTAATTGCATCACTCCACTACATCCCAAGCCATGCCCACCAGCCAGTCAGAGCAACTGTATGCAAATTAACCCAACCACAGTGGCAGCTGGCAGCCACAGAGGTAGAGCAAACAGGAGGCTTCATTGCCACAGCGATGGAGGAAGCTGCCAGCCTAGGCAGGCTGTGGTCTCTGCTCAAAGCAACAAAGTTTTAATTATAGAAGATAAATAAACCTGATACCTGCTTCCAGCCAGCCTTGCTGGGAGCTTGGGTCACTGGGGGCTGTGGCCAGTCTGCAAACAGCCATCAGCCCCTCACCCAGGATGACCACACCCTTATGGGGTGAGGGTTCCTGCTGGGCGGCTTGGCCAGCCTGCAAACAGCCATCAGCCACTCACCCAGACTGGCCAGGCACCCTAGCAGGGACCCTACCCTGAAGAGGGTGTGGCAAGTCTGAAACCAGCCCTCAGCCCCTCAGGCTGGCCAGGTATCCCAGTGGGACCCCCACCCTGATCCAGGACATCCTTCAGGACAAACCAGCCGGCCCCACCCATGCACCAGGCCTCTATCCTATATAATAAAAGGGTAATATGCAAATTGACCCTAACAGCAGAACGACTGGGAATGACTAGTCACTATGACACATACTGACTACCAGAGGGCAAACACTCAATGCACTTTCACAGGGGGAGCTCTGTTCAGCCACAAGCCAGGCTGAAGACTGCCAGTACAGCGGTGGTGGTGGGAGCCTTTCCTGCCTCCTCAGCAGTGCTAAGGATGTAGCTTAGGCCTGCTCCCTGCTGGCAAGTGGACATCCCCTGAGGGCTCCCAGGCTGCCAGAGGAATATCTGACTGCCAGCTTAGCCCTGATCGCCTGGGGAGTGGGCCTAAGCCAGCAGGTGGACATCCCCCGAGGGGTCTCAGACTGCAAGAGGGCACAGGCCGGGCTGAGGGGACCCCCTGAGTGCACAAATTTTTGTGCACTGGGCTTCTAATCCTATATAATATCCTATATAATAAAAGCATAATATGCAAATTGACTGAACAGCAAAATGACTGGTTGGCAGGAGGGCAGGGCCTGTGAGCAGTTGGTGCCAGGCCAGCCAAGGCCGGACTGAGGGACCCCTTCAAGTGTACAAATTTTTGTGCACCAGGCCTCTAGTCTATAATAATAAAAGTGTAATGTGCTAATTAGCCTGGATAGTCAAACAACTTTCTGGACATCCTTCCAGACAAAGCCAAGGCTGGGAGGGCCAAGCCCCTTACACGAATTCTATGCATTGGGCCTCTAGTTGAATTATAAAATGTTTGTGTTACTTTTTTATTAGAACCTTTTATTGCAGCAACCCTGCACCATTTGTGTCTCTGGTATGTTTACTGTCTTTGATAATAAGAATGTGGGAGCCAACAACATTGCTTTTAATACCTGGCTGCCACAAGTCTTGGGACAAATGTTCAGCTTAGCCAATTTAAATGATAAAGCTGTATGACCTCCCTCTGCTCTCACTGCCCCTTATCTCCTTCACATACTATTTACAAGACAGTGTTTTCCAAAGACCTCATTTGGTTTAATTATGTTAAGGATTTTAATACATTTAGTGTTAGAATTGTGTCAAATCCCTTTTAACAGAGGTAATAAATAGATTTTTTCATATCCCGTAAACCTTAGGAAAATTCTCCGGAAAAATTAAAAAGATAGTCACATATTATTACTTAGAAAGAGGGGCGAGGGAAGAATTAAAATAAATTGTGTCAATATGTTTTCAGAAATATTGACTCACAAGCCTAATGCATGAATGATTAATTAGAATCTTATAGATTTAGCCAGTTTTGCAGAATGATTCACTGAAAATTTGTTTCATGAATATACATTCATATTTCTTAAATAAATTTTAAAAAAAGAGTTCCAGCCAGTTTTGCTCAGTAGTTAGAGTGTTGGCTAATGGATTGAAAGGTCATGGGTTCAATTCTGGTAAGGACCTTAGTAGTAAACTTGATCCCGGTGCCAATCAGGGAGTGTGTCGGAGTCAAGCAATTGATTTGTCTGTCTCACATACATGTTTCTCTCTGTCTCAACCCTTCTCTTCCACTCTCTCTAAAAATCAATGGGAAAAATATTCTTAGGTGAGGATTAACAAAAAAAACAAATAAATAAAAATTTTAAAAAGTTAGTTTTTGCATTAAATACAGCACTGATGTTATCCTTTGTAGTCTAGTTCAGTTTAAGGTGGATTCTTGAGAAAAACAGCCAGAAACAGTCCAGAAGCAATAGACTGATGATGATCTAAACTAGGCCCCAGTGTTTTGTGGGCTATAAAACCTTGAAGTTTTGTAGCTCCATATTTCCCTCCAAAAGTAAATTAAGAATTAGGATATGAACTCTAGCTTCTAAACATGTGATAGAGCACAGATGATAAAATGTACATCTATGAATATTAAATTTGTTTTTTGGTGTTACTTTAAGTAGAAGACACTGTGATGTCTCAGTCCACACTGACAAGCCACTTTTTAGTTCTCTGTTCTTGCTTAGACACACCTTTAAATTATCAGTTAGAATCTCATATTGTGTTTTTCACTTCACGTGATTTCTATTCATTGTATATTGTCAACCTATTAGACAGATGATGTTACCTAGTCTCAGAAAAATTAATCACTGCGTATATACTTATTCAATGATTGAATGTGAATAAAAGCTACCCTAGAAACATGATAAGCTCCTAAGTAACCCAATCCTGTACTTCACAGGAGTTAAATTGAAAAAGCCAGATAAACTTTAAATAAAATTCACTCTGGTAAAGTACCCTGCCTTTTACAGGTCTTCTGATGGCTTAATAGCTGTAGAACTATTCTTGTTCTATATAATTTTGTAACTATTGCACATGAATTAACCCAGTAGCTAATTATTTGAAAACTAGGACCACAGTATAATGATTTGGGTCAAAATATGCAACACCTGTCATTGTTTTTCTTTATTTTTTTAACCTTCTGTCTCCTAAGATCTCTTGGCTATATTTTACTGCAGTCAATGAATAATTAGAATTGGTAAATACTTGAAATATTGGGAACTGATGGTAATATAGCTTTAAAAATCACATTTATTGTTTCCATTGGAATTCATTCTGTCTGTCCTGATACAAGTTCACAGGTTACTATATTACTGTACATCCTGAAGTCATTCTTTAGTAGGACTCCCCTAATCTGGATGATAGAATTTGGGCTGAAACCCACACAAGGATGGAGAAGGACTGAGTAAGGAGGGCTTATAGCAGACCCCCTCTGGACTGCATGAAGTTTCCTGGAAGCTATTGCCCAGGAATGGCAAGTGGTACTGAGGCTGGTGTACATGTGCTTACCCCTTTCCCTGAAGTCTAAAAGGAACTTGCTCACAACCACTGCTCTCCTGAAGCCCACCCACTACCTCTCTCAATTGTTCCTAACTCCTGTCCTAAGCCACAGAGCTGGAGATAGACATAAGGGCCATTCATCTTCCTCCTTATTTGGGGCTCAGGCCCATGAACAGAAGGTGGCTTAGGTAGGTAGGCCCTGCTGCTGCTCCCAGAGATTGTCACAATGCGATTCCTGTATTTGATGGTTGAAGATGTAGAGGGGCTGGAGGCAGCAGTGACTCAGGGTGGGCAGAATGGTCTGAGCCTGGGGATGAGGATCTGAGAATCTGAGACTGAGGCCCATGATCCTAAAGGGGGGTCTGAGTGGACTTCAGAGCACAGGCTCAGAGCTTGTGGGGATTCACCCACTTGTAGGTGCCCTCCTATTGGAAATGCTCTCTCCTTCTCCTCTCTTTCTCTCTTGAAAATTCAGAATGGGTTAATTTTTAAGCATTAGTGTATGCATTTATAAGTACGCATGTGATGTATTTTATGTACATGCATCAAGTACCTGTTTAAGGACAACAAGTGTCAACCAGAAAATTATTCCCTACAAGAGTAAAGTATGGAGAATAAAAAAGATCAATTTAGGAAACAAAAACTAAACACAGGTACAAAAAATGGATATAGGTTTTTATAAACCAGAAAGTATCCTCACCATCTTCTTCCTCCTAGGGGTCACCACAGGGCAGAAAACTTTAATCAAGGACAGAACCTCAGGGTTCTGCTTTCCAGATTGTGAGGGAGAGGAGAGATGAGCAACAGACAAATGGGCACTTTGATAGCTGGCTACAGCCTCACTATAAGCCCATAGCATTATAGCACCCAGTGTTGTGACAAACTGGTAACTGAAGAGAGGTAACTGAACAGCCATCTACTTCTGACTTCTCCCCAGCAAACTCAATCCCCTTGCCTCACAAGAGCATCAGAAATATCCTTCATTCCTTTCCCCTTTGTATTCTTTTCATTGGCTAAATGTAAGAGGCAAAGTCTAGCAGTATAAGGAGGTTCTGAACCACGAGGGGAGGCAGGCTTTTCAGCAGTTCCTCTGTGAGCCTGCTGAGCATCTTTCTGTCAATATAAGATTATAGTAAACAGAGAGGGCAAAAATAGGTTTACAGTTGTGAGTACATGAAGCACAGCATTTATTTTTGTATTATTATTTACTAGAGGCCAGATGCACAAAATTCATGCAAGGGGCTCAGCCCTCCCAGCCCCAGCTGCCTCAGCCCTCATAGGTCCAGTTGCCTCACAGCCCCATGGCCCCGTCCACTGGTCATTCTGAAAGGTCATTCCAGAAGGTCGTTCCAGAAGGTGATTCTGCCATCCAGTGTAATTAGCATATTAGCTCTTTATTATATATGAGTTATTATTGTATTAACTTCCATACAAACTACTATAAACCTACTTCTGTCCCACCCTGTATAGTTAGAAATTGGTAGAGGCAGAATTTTAAAACACATCTTCTAAGTGAGGCCATTGCTTTTTTTCTTTCAATTGGACCTTTATGGATTTGAAAAAGGTACAGAGATAAGGTGAGATAGAGAAGTGTATTGGACTAAAAGCCAATAATAAAAAGAGTAAATACTATTGTATTAGTCTTCTCAGGCTGCCATACCAAAATACTATAGAATGGGTGCCTTACATAATGGAAATGTATTTTCTCAGTTCTGGGGGCTACGTGTCTGAGATCAAAAAGGTGGCAGATTCAGTTTCTTCTGAGAGCTCTTCCTGACTTGTGGCAGGTGCCTTCATGCTGTATCCTACAGGGCCTTTGTTCTGAATCAGCATGGAGAGAGAGATATCTCTGGTGTCCCTTCCACTCCTTATAAGGGTACCAGTTCTAAAGGATTAGCCCCTCCCCTTTTTTTTACCTCATTTAGTCTTAATTACCTGCCTAGAGGACCTGTCTCCTAATACAATCACATGACCAAGAGTCAGACCTATAACATATAAATTTTAGGGGGACATAATTCGATTCACAGCAAAAAATATACTGTTAGATTTTCACCACAAGTTATCTCCAGAGACTTGAGGTAAAATGTTTTCTATTTAGTAGATATTCATGTAGAATACATCATTTTCCCAACTTAGCCAAATGAATTTTCAAAGATAATTTTTTAAAATTTTATGGCAGTGAATGACAGATGCTCAAAGTGAAGGAGAAATTACAGAATTTACTGTAAGTACTAGCCTTTCTTTCATTTTTCAGGCCCAACAGCTTACCGATCTGGAACAAAAATTAGCTGTGGCCAGGAATGCGCTGGAGAAAGCAGCTCTTGATCGGGTACGTGTACAACCATGAACCATCACAACTTTGGGTTTAGCAGACAAAGCCGGGGCATGTTCATTGCTTCCCTTGATTTATTAATGCAATTTCAGGTGCTGTTCATGTAAGGTGGTTATAGAATTTATGAATGCTGGGTATTCCTGTTGGAACTCAATTTTTTTCTGGTTTTTGCTGCGACAGTAAATTTACTCAAGGTTCAGGCTCTGTGAGTTCATGGCTTTATTTTCCTCCTTACTAGTATATTTGTTCCATAACACCATAAATAAACATGCTTTCAAGCACCAATAGCGATGACATGTATTAACTCTGAATTGATGAACTATAAAGCCAATGGAAGTAGTCATTGATGTTTTTCATTCTAGAAATCTTAGAGTCCTGGAGGTCTTCACATAAACTGACTTAACCATGAAGTTAGTTTATGTACAGACAATGCAAAAGTGGGTGACAGTCTATCTTTATAACAGCTTTATCTATGTAAATACATATATACATATACATATACATATACATATACATATACATATACATATACATATACATATACATGTACATGTACATATACATATACATGTACATATACATGTATATATATATGCCTAAGCAACTGAATGACTGAATGACTGGTCAACTGTTGCTACAATGAACACTGACCACCAGGGAACAGACATAGGATCAGGCTCCCTCCAGTCTGGATTGGGCCTGCTGGGATTGGCCCTGTGGGGATTGGGCCCAAACTGGCTATCCAACATCCCCAAGGGGTCCTAGATTGAAAGGGATTCAGAGAGGGCACAGGCCAGGCTGAGAGACCCCACACCCCCGGTGTACAGATTCATTGAAATTTATTTTGCATACCATAAAAGTCACACTTTTGAAGTTCACAGTTATTCTACCATCACCACTATTTACAAAAGATTTTCTTTATCTCTTTTTTAAATATATTTTATTGATTTTTTTACAGAGAAGAAGGGAGAGGGATAGAGAGCTAGAAACATTGATGGGAGAGAAACATTGATCAGCTGCCCCCTGCACACCTCCAACTGGGGATGTGCCTACAACCAAGGTACATGCGCTTGACCGGAATAGAACCTAGGACTTTCCAGTCCGCAGGTTGACGCTCTATCCACTGAGCCAAACCCATCAGGGCTTCTTTATCTCTTTTTAACCTCATCTATTTATTTTATATCAAACTCTCATTGTGTCACAATTGTGTGTGCTCAGGATAAACCACAACTCCCATTCTATGCATGCCTTCGCCTTTCAATCGTCTTTATGTGAGTCGCTCACGGGCAATAGAGAATTGGTATGTGGAAAGACAAATATAATATGAAGGAATTGCTTATGTAATTCAGAATTACTTTTCTGCTGTTCAATAGTTAGAGTATTTGGTAAATTTTCACTCACTTTTCTCATTTTTAAATTAACTTTTTAAGATTTGGGAAAGTAAATATCTCTTTTTCCTTTAGTTCACTTATGTATGATATATATTAACATGTATTATATAGCATATATACATTAGACATATTGCTTATATATAGTTTATATATCTTAAATATATGTATGCATGTGTGTATAATAAAAATTTCATATATATACATTTTATTAAATAATATACATATTAATTATATATAACAAATATATATTATATGATCAAAATGATCCCTTTTAATATTTAATTCAGATTGGTATTTAGCTGATATTTGTTACATTTGTCTATGCAGTTCTCTTTATACCCCTGTAATTTCTAAAATAAGTTTTCTTTAGAAAGTATTCTGTCTGCTATGAAGAGCTCTCTGTTTTTGTGATTGCAGCTTAACAACAATTTTATTTAGAAAAAATAAGCAAGTAAGGTGATTGCATTCATAAATTAATTTTGCAATAATACACTGCATATGTTTAGCAATTTTGTAAGAAAGGAGATTATCTCCTAATCACCAATTTAAACCATGAGTGTTTTGATACAGAATAGAGGAGGTGTAACATTTGAGTCTAATTCATTTTAAAATTCTTCTGGTATAACCTTCTTGTTATGCAGTAGCTATAAAGAACCAGGCTAAAATTTTACCTCCCAGGACTTTGGGTCTCACATAGGCATTTTTTTCACTTACGTATGACCAAAACTTCTTCAAAGCAAACATAGCTAACTTTTTAAACCAGATATTTAGAAAGTATCATAGTACAGGAATTTTAAAAGACATCTGTTGAATTCTAATGATTTTTTCTTCTTATGGTTTAGATCTTTTGGACAAATGTGCCTTTTGAATAAATAACTAGATATTTTAACAACAGCTCTCCTTTGTGATTATCATATTTCATATTAGTTTATCCAAAAATTAATATAATATTTAATGGTTTTAGGGAAGCCTACCTGCTATTTTGTAGACTAGACCAAATATAATTCATCTTACCAAGATTGCAGATTTATGAGGTTTTTTTATTTATGGAAAGATAAGCTTATACCAATTTATGCTAATCTCTGACAATATCCAACTCATGCTACATGATATCACTTTTTTAAAAGGGAAATGACTATAGTATTGCTAGAATCAGAAAATCAAAGGAATGTATGATCCTCAAATTCAACTAGACAATCTTTTTAAAAATAATTATTTCTCTGTTATCCCTGCCATGATCTCTGCAATGTGCCTTAAGTCTGAAAAACACGTTGAATTCCCATGGTTCTGTGCTGCTCAGCTTCCTCTGAGATTTTAACTACTCTGACTGTCAGAATGATTTTTATCACATTAAATATCTCCCTTGATTTGATTTCAAGTCATCCATTTAACCAGTCAGTGCTAAATATGTTTGAAATGCCTCTTGTGTGACTACCATGTGCTAGGTGCTATGGAAAACAGAAAGCGTTTATGATATATGAGAGGTCTGATGCCTGAAGATTCATGCAAGAATGGGCCTTCCTTCCCCTGGCTGCTGGTACCACCTTCACTCTGTCGCCGAGCTGCCTTTCTGCCTTCATTCTGCCCAGAGCCTCCTTTCTGGTTTTCCATGTTGCCCAGAGGTCTGGAGAAGCTGGGGTGGTGCAGAATGCCTGGTTGCTGCCACGGCAACAATGCAAGTGTCCCACTCTGCCCCCAGCCGCTCAGCACCTATGTATGCAAATTAACCCACCATCTTTTTTGGATTAATTTACATACTTACTCCTGATTGGCTGGTGGGCATCATGAAAGTATGGTCAATTTGCCTTTTTTTTTTATTAGTGTCGATGGTGTTGGGTTCTATGTCTTTCACTATTTTGTTGGCCATGAAAAATTAGGAAATAATTGTATGCAGAGCCATGAGGTCATAAAGGCACCAAAAATGAGAATGAATATGTGTATTTTAAGTACATGTGGACTGGATGGGGCTGGTGTGAGAAAATCATAATTTAGCCTGAGTTATAGAACTTGGAGTTAATGCAGAGTTTTCTCCTCCCTCCTCTTACTCATTCTATGCATTGATTGGTTACCTCCTGCACACCCCCAACCAGGACCAGGGATTGAGCCTACAAATGAGGCACATGTCCTTCACCAGAATCAACCCTGCACCCTTCATTCCACAGATTGACATTCTATCTACTAAGCCAAATCGGCTATGCATTCCCAAACTGTAACATAAAATAATAATGAAACTTACTTTATAAGGGTGATGAGAAAATTATATGTCTCAGAAAAGCAACATACTGAGAAGAATTCTTGGCATCTGGAAAAGACTCAGTAAGCATATTAATTATTATTATTAGTGAATGAGATCACAGAGACTACCTCTCTGTGATAGCAATTTCTCTCTTTAGCATTCAGCATCTGGTCACACCTTTTGCTATAGTGAACTATAAAAGCATTTCATATTTCTGGAGGTTAATTTCAACAAATGTAATGTAAGATATGTGTGAGGCTCATAAACTGTAGTTGTAAAGTCAGGTAGAAATGGTAGTTCACTTCAAAATGAATAAAAACTTAAGTTTAATGACATTGCTCTTCCCTTCTCTCCATCATCTTTATCTCGTTATGTGAGGCTTTTTTATTCTCTCCAGGTGTCTGACTGCTAAGAATATTACATCCGGTCTTCAAATAACCTTCACTACCTTATAAATATTATGAAAACAACATTTCATACTTCAACTTGGTTCTCATAACATATTTAATGAAAGAAGTCACAGTTTACTATCTCAACATAAACAATAATAACTGCAAATTCTAAGAACCAACCTTGGTTTCTCCAACAATCAATTATTTACTTGGCAATATCTTATCTTATGAATTACATTTAGTCTCAGCAACCAGAATGTAAAAACAACTTTATGGTTTGGAAATCTATCTCTCAAGCTTTCATATGGAAAGAAAAGATTCTATTACATGTAATCATCACAAAATTTCTCTCAGGAAAGTGTGCATAACTACATCCATATTACAGATGACACAAGTTAGGCGACCTACATAACTAGGAAGAAAACAAGAAATCTTTTTGCCACAGTATTTCTTGCACATAACAGGAGCATGATAAGAACTTATTGATTGAATAGGTAAATGAAGATTTAACTTCATCTAAACTAATAAAAGCGAAATATTAAAATTAACCGTTTCTCCGAGACAGGGTAAGCCATGCCCACCAGCCAATCAGAGCGGCTGTATGCAAATTAGCCCAGCCAACATGGCGGCCGCCACTCACGGACCTGAGTAAATAGCCCTTCCATTGCGGCAGGAGCGAAAGTGAAGCTGAGCCCCTCAGCTCAGCTCCGATTAAACTGCCTCTAGCGAAACACAGCTTTTTGAAACATTGTAACAATCATAGAATCCTCCGGAGCTGAAGGAAAGAGCAGCTCCGGCCTAACCAGTAAAAGTGACAATTGTTTCATTATAGACGCTGTGAGGTGAGGCAGAGGAGGCTTCGTTAGTAGTTAGAAGGCCGCCTTAAAGGAACAGTGTATCAATTATAGAAGATAAACAAAGGCCTTCAAGGAACAGTATCAATTATAGGCGATAAATCACAAAAACCTGCGTCCAGCCAGCCTTGCTGGGACGTTGGGTCAATGGGAGCTGTGGGCAGCCTTAAAGCCCCTCACCCAGGCTGGTCA